>CM028353.1:10360437-10483716 GCA_016618105.1 Dendrobium huoshanense | reverse complement strand
TAGAATAGGTTGTTAAACCTAGACTAATGTCCCAAGGCTAACCAAGAGGGGTGGTGAATTGGTAATTTAAAAAATATCTTGGATTAAAAAAAATTGAAACCGATTATTGATTCGTAGAAATTTTAATTGAAATTATTTTAAAGCAAAATTTTCAACCACGAAATTCAAATTGTAGAAAGTAAGCAGCATAAATTAAAATAACATAAAGATTTATAGTGGTTTGTTCAAACACGACCTACATCCACTCCCAGAATCCTCCCACTTCAGGTATTGCATTATTACCAAAATGACTCTACTTTTACCCCCAAAGCAAGGTGGAGAAGCCTTTACAAAACTCTCTTTCCACCAATCCTCGGTGTTGTAGAGAACCATCATCCTTTCACAACCTCCAAGTGTAGACAGAGCACCTTCTTCCTTTCACACCCTCCAAGTGTAGGCAGAGTACCTTCATCCATTCACACCCTCCAAGTGCAGGCAGAGTACCTTCATCCTTTTATACCCTCCAAGTGTAGGTAGAGTACCTTCAGCTGTAAACACTCTCCAAGTCTAGGAAGAGAACCTTTGACTGTTCACACTCTCTAAGTGTAGGCAGAGAACATTCGTCCTTTCACACTCTACAAGTGTTGGCAGAGAATAGGATCTTCTTTAAAGATCTTAACACGAGCAATCTTGAAAGATAAGAGGAACAGTAATCACCATAATTATAAATAGATCCTTACCATTGAGTAACCTTGTGAACCCTTAACACTCCACTTGCAAAAAATCTCCCTCAAATATTCTCTCATACTCTCTACTTCAATTGCTCTTGAAAAATCATGAAGACAAGATTTATAGATGTTTGTTTTAATGGACCTTTTATACCAAAGACACAAAAAAATCATCCAGAAAACTAAGAATTTCAATTTTGAGCGTGTACAATCGTACTGTACGATCGTATGTTTGTTTGTACGAATTTTTTAAATATTATTATTTACAAACATGTTGTGAATTGGTATGAAATCATTTCATACCTAATCATTTTCTGGTACAAATTCAGTTCATCTGGGATGAACAATATGAATTTTTTTTAATTACGTCTGTATGAAACATCAAGGAGAAATGAGCGAGAATGAACCCGAGATGTTCGTCCCTGTATGAAACTATCCCTGCATGAAACTGAGATCATCCCATACAATCACGAACCTGAGATGATCATAACTACACAAAATTTTGATCATGCCATATGATCCATACATAGAAAAAAAATTTCGTGTGAGAACATACCTGACCCGTTCATCCTTGGATGAAGTTTGGATCATCCTATACGATCATAAACTTGAGACAATCTTACTTGTACAAACCTGTGATCGTCTCGTATGATCCATACTTAGAAAAAAAAATTTATGCAAGAACAAAATAAAGGCGTTCATCCCTGTACAAAAATTTGGATCATCCCGTACAATCCTTACCTGAGAACAAAATTGAGACGTTCATCCCTGTATGAAAATTTGGGCTGTCCCGTACGATTTACACTTAAAAAAAAAATCATTTATGTTCATTTGACTACTCGTAGGGAAAATACTGATCAGATCATCCAGTATGAAGTAAAATCGTACCGTACGATCAGCTTTAAAAAATATGAATTTTAAACTCTCCCTTATGTGTGTGTGCTCAGTTACTCAATTACTATCACACTCTCTCAGACTCAATAAAATAAAAATACAGACTTTAATTACAATAAATCCTAAATTGATCTTGATTTGAAGTCTTCAATAATCTAGAGTGATTTTCCTGAAATTTAGTACACACAAGAGTAAAATAAATCTTTTAAAATATGTTAGGAGAAATAATAAGCAAAATAATAATATTTGGAATCATCAAAAACATACCAGTTGCAAGAATATCAAACATGCAAAACTAAGTAGCAACTGTCTCAACGATCTCTCCCTTTTTGATGATGAAAAAATAATTATTGTTTGAATAAAAGTGTAAATCCTAAATTTTTCCTTAACCCCCCCCCCCCCCCCCCCCCCCCCCCACCCACTAAATGAATAAGCATGTGAATTGAAGGGAATTTCTATTAAGAACAAATCTTTTTTTTTTATTTTTCATAAAAAACCACAAAACACCTCAAATAGTCAGAAAAACACTTTAAATAAAAATACATAAAATTAAAATAACTCTGACAAACACTAAAAATCAAGTGCAAACAAACAAACCAAACAAACAATATTTCTCCCCCTTTTTAAGACAACAAAAAGGGAAGAAGGAAAAATTGAAATGAAAGAAGTCATATGAGAAAACTTTAATTATTGATATTGAAAGAGATTGAAATATAATTGCAATAACAAAATTAATGTCCATTAGATAAAAAAATAAAGATTCAAAATATTTAAATTAAAATATAACATAGACAAGAAAAATATTTCAAGGTCATAAAACAGTCTAGATAATTGGATATGGAGATTTATTACAAAAGTGACAAAATAAAGATTAAATAAATTCAATTTCCAATATAAAATATAATTGAATATTAGATAGATTTGAAATTGAAGAGTAAAGATATAAGAAAGAATAATATCAATAGATTTGTTTAGGGACATTGCGCATCTTTTTAAATATTTGTGTTCACATTTTATTCATTTTTTATTTAGGCTAATTTTGTGCCTCTTTTCAATTTGCGAACCATTGCGCATTTTTTTTATTTTTGTACTTTGTATATCCCCCCCCCCCCCCCCTTTTTTTATGAATTGATCTTTCCAAAATCAATAATCTAAAAACTTAAACTTCTCTAAGTATAAATATAATTATATTTAAAAGAAAAAATAAAAAATAATAAGACATCAAAATTGTAATAATAATATTAAAATTATATATATCTAAAAAGAACATGAGATTGATAGCCTAAACTTGATTTAAGTTTTAGATTAACTTGAAATATTTAAAAAATTACATTTCATACTGAAACTAATCTTTATATTGCACTTCCGATTATAATATTTTTTAGATCAATTAAGTCAGATTTATCATATAGACAAACTAACATTTCAAATAAAGGAAAAAATCAACTAAACAAAACAATACATTATTTATTGATATCAAGTAGAAGGGTAATACAATGGAGCTCGTCTGATATCAATACATTATAATCAAAAACAAATAAAGAAAAAATACTAAACAAACCAAATATAAAGATCATCACATCATATCTCAAAAGATAGGTAAAGATAATAACCAAGAAGTATATCTTGAAATCTTAGGGGCCCTAGTCTGGAGTAGATGACTGGTTGAATATAGAAAAATAGCTATTAATCGTAGTCACATTGGTGTTCATTGAATCGAACTGACCTCGAATCCAGTCCATGTCTTACTGATACTGTGCATCCTGTCAATTTAGATGAGTCTGAATTTGATCAAAGTGCTGATCAAAATGATTCTTTAGATGGTCAAAGTGCTAGACCATCTCCTAAAAGTTAGGTCCATAAATAAGCGCAGGTGCAGGTGCAGGTGCTCCCCCTTCTCCCTCAAAATCCTCACTTTAATCATCTCTCCTAAAAAGTGCTCAAAATGAAGCATCAGTGAAATAGATAGGTAATTGAAGTTGAGGCTCATGATGAGAGAGATTGTACTTCTTCTCAAGGATATATGTCACAAGGTGTCCTAAGGCAATGTTCTTCTTCCTCATATGTGAAACATGTCCAATTTTAGAAAGGCCATGAATATAATTAATAATAAGTTAGCCTTCATCAATTGGTTGACCAGTCATGATCAGATAAGTAAACAATGGAAAGAAGAGGAGTAATATTAATTCGGCCACCAACTTTAGGAATAATGGAAGTCCTAAGGACATGCTGAATGACCCTGGAATTTTGATTTAAAGTTTGGACCCTAGGTAAATGACATACTTATTCAATCCCTCCAAGAACTTTGTTGATTTCAATCCAGTCATAATTAGATTTTCAAGTCATAGTATGGGCTCTAACTCATTGAGTTTTTAAGTGTAAAAAGTTCCCAAATCCTCGTTAGTGATTTCTATATTACTCCTAAAAACATAAGATCTAATCCAACTCGCATTTGAATAAAAAGACATGTTTTCCAAAAAGTAATGTAACGTTTCTTTATTGTAGGCATAGATTAAGGTCAAGATGAAGGCAAACTAAGTAGTAGCGAAAAGAGGCATCACTTGAAAGTGAATATCCTCTTGGGTTAGGATTCTAGAAGAAGTGATTTTGGGAGAAGCAAAACTAAGAAAGGAATCCTCATTAGAACTAGAAAGAAAGCCATTCTCTCCACTCCTCAAAGATGATCCCTTAGTTAGTCTACACCTCTTGCTAGAGCTATCCATTGTTAAGTTGTGAAGGATTTAAAAAGGCTATTGAAGTGAATGAAAATGAATTCTATATCCCTCTTATTTAAAGAGAAAATGATCTTTCAAACATATGAATAGAGGTTCATACAGTACAATTAATTGGTTTGCACGTACAAAAATAAATTTTGTATGTACGAATGAATATTTTGAAAACAAAACAACTTTTCGTAATCACATGAGTTACGAAGCATCCTTTTGTACAGGATTTATGACCATATAATCATACATATGAAGAGATGTTCGTCCAAGATGATCTGTTAATTAGGCACATTAAACTACCAAAATAGAAAACACACAAAATCATATATCAAGTTTGCATAAAATTTTAATTAGGCATTAATTTCATTCACACCTAGCCTTATTCTTAATGTGCTAAAAGTATCAAAGGCTAGTGGTTTTTTAAAAATATCATCAAGTTGATTTTTTGTTGAAATATGATTTAGTTTAATTTCTCCTTTAGATACATGATCCCTTATGAAATGATGTCTTATGTATATATGTTTGGTTCTAGAATGTTGAATAGGATTCTTTGAAATGCAAATGGCACTAATGTTATCACAGTAAATTGGAATTGTGCCTATTATAAATCCTAAGTTAATCAACTATTATTTCAACCAAATAAGTTATAACACACCTTCCTAAGGCAATGTATTCATCTTTAGCAGTAGATAGTTCTATGGAATTTTTTTTTCTACTGGACCAAGAAACTAAAACATTTTCTATAAATTGATAAGTTCTAGATATACTCTTTCTATCAACCCTATAACCTCTAAAGTTTGAATTTGAATATCCAAGAATTTCAAATGAAGAGTTGTATATAGGATACCAAATTCCTAAGTCCTAAGTCCCCAAATGATATCTTAAAATCCTTTTAACTGCTATCAAATGTGATTCTTTTAGATCTGATTGAAATCTAGCACATAAATAAACACTAAATATAATATCGGGTCTGCTAGCAGTCAAGTAAAGCAAAGATCTAATTATTCCCCTAAATTTCTTTTGATCAACGAATTTTCCCTTTGGATCCTTATCCAACTGAACTGAGGAACTCATAGGTGTACTAACAGGTTTAATATTATTTATTTCAAACTTTTTGAGGATGTCCTTAAACATATTTCATCTAACTAAGAAATGTTTCTTTCTAATTTTGCTTAATGCTAAAACCTAGAAAATAACTCAAATCTCTCATTAAGCTCATCTTAAATTGACAACTCATTATTTTAGAAATATCATATCAAAGATTTCTATTTATAGATCCAAAGATGATATCGTCAACATAAATTTAAACAATGAGTATGTCATCTCCCAATTTTTTCAGAAAGAGTGTAGTGTCCACACTTCCTTTCTCAAAAGATCTCTAAAGTAGAAAAGTGCTCAACCTCTCATACCGAACCCTAGGTGCCTGTTTTAATCCATACCATGCCTTTTTCAAATTAAAAATATGATTTAGATATTTTAAATTTTCAAATCCTATAGGTTGTTCAACATAAACATCCTCTTAAATTAATTAAATTTAAACAGCACTTTTAACATCCATTAGAAACAATTTGAATCCTATAAAATAGGCATAAACTAACAAAACCCTAATTGCTTCAAGTCTCGCTATAGGGGCAAAAGTCTCCTCAAAATCAATTCTTTCAATCTGATTATACCCCTTAGCCACCAATCTAGCCTTACTTCTAATGAAAACTTATGAGTCATTAATTTTATTTTTGAAAACCAACTTCATTCCAACTACACTTTGATTCTTTAGCCTTGCAATTAATTTACAAACATCATTCCTTACAAATTGATTTAATTCTTCTTGCATTGCCAAAATCAAAAATTGATCAGAAAGTGCTTGATTTATATTTATAAGTTATATCATTAGAATAAAGGCAGAATGATTGACTTCTTGTCTTTGTCCACTCCTAGTCCTAACACCATCACTAGGTTCACCTAAAATTAATTCCATTGGGTTATTTTTAGAAAACTTCAAATCTCTAGGCAACGGATTTTTTATCTCCAAATTTTTATCCAAATTAATCTTCTCAATCATTTTGGAGTTATTTTCAATTTCATCCTCTTTCAAATTCTACTCTTCCAAAATTCCAAATTCATCAAATACAACATGTATGGTCTTCTCAACTATCAAAGTTCTTTTATTAAATACTCTATAAGATTTTCTAATACTAGAGTATCCAAGAAAAATTCCTTCATTCGATTTAGGATCAAATTTTCCTAAGGTAAATTTTCTATTATTATATATAAACACCTTACTTCCAAAAACATGCAAATGTTATAAATTAGGTGTTTTCACCTTAAGAAGCTCATAGGGTGTTTTGTTTAATTTCGATCAAATGTTCACCCTATTCAGAACATAAAATGTAATGCTAATCGCTTCAGCCCAAAAATATTCAGGAAGTGAGTATTCTGCCAACATGGCTCTAGTGGCTTCTATTAATATTCTACTTTTTTCATTTGACTACCCCATTATGTTGAGGAGTCCTAGGTACAAAAAAATTTTTGATCGATTCTTTTTTCTTTACAAAACTGCTAAAATTTTTCATTTTCAATTTATCCCCCGTGATTACTTTCGACTGTCACAATGTCGTATCCTAGTTTCCTCTGAATCCAAGTTAAATTTTTTTAAAACTCTTAAAATGATTCACGATTATGATATAGAAAGTTAACCCAAGTGAATCTAAAAAAATCATCAACTATCACAAATGCGTATACCTTCCCTCCTAGACTTATAATTTTAAATGGTCCAAAAAGATCCATATGTAAAATCTCCAAAGGTTTACTAGTTCTAAGATCCTTATTGGACTAAAAGTTGACTTCATTTATTTTCTGAATTGACATGCATCACAAAGGTGATCCTTAGTAAAGTCTAGTTTTGATACACCTCTCATCAAATTCTTTTGGGTATTTTTTCTTTGGTTTTTCTTGCTAGAATGATAGAGTCTCCTATGCCATAACAAAGATTCATCAGTAATGGCTTTCAAACAAAAGGAATTAGGAGTTTTAATACTATTTAAATCTAGCATATAAATATTATTTACCCTTAATCCATGTAAAACATCATTACCATTTAGGCTTAATATGTAGCTAGAAGGAAAAAATGTTATAATGTATCTTTTATCACATAGCTTTTAAATACTTAACAAAGTATGTTTTAAGCCTTCTACTAGTAACACATTTTCAATGAAATGTTTTTGCAAATTTCTAATTATATATGTGCCAACCACTTTCCTAGTGGTGTTATCTCTAAGTGTAACACAGCCTCCATTCCTGGCTTCCAGTGTTATAAATTATGTAGTGTCTCCAGTTACATGCTTTGAGCAATCACTGTCCATGTACCAAATGCTCTCGTGAGGCCTTATGTGAGAGGATGCCTGCAAAACTATCAAATGTTAGACCTGGAAACCCAAACAAGTTTGGATTATCTTTTAGATAAAATAAAACTAGATGCATATATGATATGTCTAGGTTTATACATCTTAAGTCTCCACACTAAATGTGTTTTTCTATCCAAAGTATAAGTGTGTGCTATATGTCCAAACATGCCACAAGAATAATATTTAACTCAAGGAAATGGATTTCTCAATTTTCTATAATTACTCTCTCCTGCTGAGTTGTAAAAATTTTGGATACAAAATAGGATTAATAAAATCTTCCAGTGTTGGTGGTTTCCTATTTTCCTCGAGAGCTTTCACTTTCAATTTCAAAAATATGTTCAAATCATCTAGTATCCTCTTTTTAAAATTCAAGCAATGCTCTTTAGTCTTAGATTCATCTCTAAAATCTTTGAATTCTTTTTCTAATTTTATATAGGATGACTTTAAATTACCATTCTTCTTATCAAGTCATTAAATTCATCAAGTAAGCTCATGTGGTTGTTATCTGTAAATGCATGATCTTTCCTAAGTATTTCAAGTTCTTTTTGCAATTCTTGCATTTCAAGATTTAGACTAGCATGCATTTTATTAAGTTTCCTATATGCGTCATAAACTATTTCAAAATCTTCTAACAATTCAGCACATATTAAGTCACATACCTCTTCTTGATTTGATAGATCTAGATTATCAGCCATTAAGCACAAGTTGGTTACTTCCTCCTCCTTTTCTGTTTCTGATGATCTTAAGCCGAGTCCACCTAGAAAGCTCTTTGAAATCTCTTCTTACCCTTTTTTACTTTTGGTTTATCCTCTACCTTCTCCTTGCTAGAAATGGCATTTAGGTTTGGGTAGTTTGATTTTACATGTACAGGTTTCTTGCATTCATAACAAATCACGTCATTTGAAACCTTAACATTCTTATTAAATTTACCTCTGTTCCACTATTAGCGTCTCCTCTGCTTCCTTTTAAGAAAGCTCCTAAATTGTCTAGTCATCATGGTAATGTCATCCTCATCCTCAGGTTATGATAGATCACTCTCCGACTCTTCCACTTTCAGTGCAATGTTCTTCTCCTTTCGTTGTTCTTCTATATCAATCTTTCTTTGACTCACTCCTTTCTCGTTAGCAATTAGTGATCCAAAAAGATTGTTAATAGAGTAGAAATCTTTTGACTCTGTAATAGTAGTTATTTTAGCATCATATGCAGTAGGAAAATAATGAATCATTTCAACATTTGTTAGTTCCCTGCCTAATGCACGCAAATAAGTGACTATATGTGTGAATCTTGTGTACATATTAAAAATAAAATCATTGGGTTTCAAGCAAAATAATTCATAGTCATGTAATAAGATGTTTAGTTTAGATTTTTTTTCTTCTTTGGTCCTTTCATAAGTGATACAAAGTCTATCCCATATGTCCTTTCCACTTTACCTGTGAAAACTTGTATGTAGCCTTCTGACTTAAGGGCACAAAAGAAACTGTTTAAATATTTCACATTATGCTGTGCTAAGACACATTCTTCTACAGTCCAATCAATAAAGGCTATTTCAACTCTAATACCATCAACTAATCTAGTTGGTTTTGTATACCCTTCTTGAACTAAGATCCACATATGATAATCTAGTGACTATAAAAATGTAGACATGCGTGTTTTCCAAAAATTGAAAGTAATGTTAGCAAATAAAGTAGGTCTATTGATTGATAACCCCTCAGGTGTGTTTCGATTAATAAATGTAGCCGTGCTCATTTTTTAAATAGTAGTCCAAACTTATAGTTTTGAAATAAAGCTCTAATACCACTTGTTAATTCTTGTTAAATCTAGAATAGGTTGTTAAACCTAGAGTAATGTCTCAAGGCTAACAAAGGGGGGGAATTGGTAATTTAAAAAAAAATGAAATTGATTATGGATTCATAGCAATTTTAAATGAAATTATTTTAAAGCAAAATTTTCAACAATGAAATTAAAATTACAGTAAGTAGCGAAAATTAAAATAAAACAAAGATTTATAGTGGTTCAGTTAAACACGACTTACATCCACTCCCTGAAGCCTCTCACTTCAGGTATTACACTATTACTAAAGTGACTCTCCTTTTGCCCCCATAGTAAGGTGGAGAAGCCTTTACAAAACTATGTTTCCACCAATCTTCGATGCAGCAGAGAACCTTTCGTCTTTTCACACCCTCTAAGTATAGCCAGAGTACCTTTGTCTTTTCACACTCTCCAAGCATAGGCAGAATACCTTCATCCTTTCATACCCTCTGAGTATAGGTAGAGTACCTTTTTCCTTTCACACCCTCCAAGTATAGGCAGAGTATCTTTGGTTATTCACACTCTCCAAGTGTAGGCAGAGAACCTTTGGTTGTTCACACTCTTCAAGTGTAGGCAGATAACTTTCATCATTTCACACTCTCTAAGTATTGATAGAGAACCAGATCTTCTTCAAAGATCTTTCCACGAGCAATCTAGAAAGATAAGAGGAAGAGTAATCATCCCAATTACAAAGAGATCCTTACCTTTGAGTAACCTTGTGAACCCTTCACACTCCACTTACAAAAAATCTTCCTCAAACACTCTCTCACACTCTTTCCTTCAATTGCCCTTAATAACTCATGAAGACAAGATTTTTAGACGTTAATTTTAATAGACATTTTATACCAAAGATACAAAAAACCATATAGAAAATTGAAATTTTCAATTTTGAGCTTGTACGATCATACTGTATGATTGTATGTTCGTACATACAAACAGTTCAAATATTGTTGTGAATAAACAAGTTGTGAATTTGTACAAAATTATTTCATACCTGATTATCGTTCGGTATGAACTGAGTTCATTTGGGATGAACAATATTATAATTTTTAAATTACGTCTGTATGAAACATCAGGATGAAATGAGTGAAAACGAACCCGAGATGTTCCTTAGTGTATGAAATTGAGATCATCCCGTATGAACACAAACTCGAGATGATTGTACCTATACAAAATTGTGATCGTCTCGTACGATCCATACTAAAAAAAATTATATGAGAATAGACCCGAGCCATTCGTCCTTTGACAAAGCTTGAATCATCTCATATGATCATATACCTGAGTCAATCGTACCTATATGAAATTGTGATCATCCCGTATGATCCATACTTAAAAAAAAAAATTCACGCATCAATAAATAGTGGCATTCATCCCTGTATAAAATTTGGATCTTATCCTACGATCTTTGATTGAGAAAAAAATAGAGGCGTTCGCCCCTGTACAAAAATTTGGATCGTCCCATTCGATTTACACTTAAAAAAAATTTCATTTTTGTTCTTTTGATTGTTTGTAGGGAAAATAATGATCAGATCATCCAGTACGAAGTAAAATCATACTATACAATCAGGTTTAAAAAATAAGAATTTTAAACTCAACCTAGAGTGTGTGTGCTCAGTTACTCAACTATAATTACTCTCTCTCAGACTCTATAAAATGGAAAATATATACTTCAATTACAATAAACCCTAATCTGATCTTGATTTGAAGTCTTCAATAATTTGAAGTGATTTTCATGAAATATTAGTACACACAAGAGCAAAACAATTCTTTTAAAATATATCAGGAGAAATAATAATCAGAATAATAATATTTGGAATCATCAAAAACATACAAGTTGTAAGAATATCAAACATGCAAAACTAAGCAGCAACTATCTCAACACTAAAGGCATAACCCCAAGAAAAAAGATCTTGTTTGAGAAGTACATAAATTATAGAATTTGACTTAATGAATGTTCAAAATTAATGAAAAGAAATTATATATATATATAATATTAGATATGCATTAATGGTTTCTAAATAAGAGGTTGACATATATGACATCGCTGACTATTTTCACTTAGTTTTTTCTAGGTTTGGTGTGAGTTATTATGTTAAGATTTTCATATGAACTTTCCATGTTAGGCTCTAGGTCTAGCTCTTTTAGGTTCCCTTATGTTATTTTTTTTCTTATGATGACTTAATCTTATTAATAAATTCTATTTAGTTATTATAATTTCTTCTTATCAACTCTAGGGTTTAGGAGGCCTTGTCACTTATTGAGTTTAGTCTAACAAGCTTATAAGTTAGCTGAGTTAACTCAAACTTAACTAAAATGATTATAAATGTACATTTATTTTAATGATTCTATAATATATTTAATGAATATTTGAAGAATAAGAGATCAATAATATTCTTTAATATTGAGTTGATTCATTGCCTACGGCCAAATATTTGGATTTGGTAACCTTTGATTCACTTTAATATCATTCTATAAATATAGAAAAAAGGCTTTAATTTTTACAAACTTTTCTACTCACCTTATTTTAATATATGATAGCATATGCCAATCTAGGAAGGTCTCCAATAGTTGGTGTCCATAATGTTGTTTAAAAAGTATATGACAAGGACAGGCATAAATCTTTAAAAGTGTAATTAAAATTTGTAAGTGATCTTCTTTGAATGTCTCTTTATGGGAGAAAATGTTAATGGTAATACCTTATCAAATTTATTTTATAATGCAATAACGAGGATGTCTTTTACTAACACCATCTCCTATTTAGCATAATCTCAGTCATTAAATAAATTTTATATTAATGTTTAATATCATCATCATTTATCATAACTATATAGTTATCTAAAATTAACTAAGAGCAATTATTATAGATTGAGCAAGTTCATGTAATATGTGATGATATTGGATGATTGTTATAACTTTGACAATTTGAATTAAAGTCCTAACGAGTTAAGATTTGGTTCATGGAAAATACTAAATTGTTTATTTAAATATGTATTTGTATATTGAAGTTGATGATTATTAGATCCATAATTATAATATGAATGGAAATAATCAGTAATCTGGTTTAAAATGAAATTTGATGAGATTGATTTAATGAATTATGCTAGGATAAATGCAAAAATTTGTAACAATAGTAACCATAGCTATTGTTGGGAATACATAATTTATTTTGGTAAAAAACTTCTAGTTTAAATTTTTCATGATTTGTAATGCAATTTACAAAGAACAAACTAAATATAACTTTCTTACAAAAATTATTTAGGAGATAAAATGAGCTTGAATATCATAAAAATTGCCAATGGAATCAATTCATTAAGGTATAATTTTGGATATCAAATTTATGATATTCCGACCCTTAAAAGTGAACTCTAAATCAAGACTAAGCTATGTAAGGTATTTTAACATGAGGTGATCTCACAACATAACCAAATGTAACATGATACACCCAAACAGGTTGTATCGTTTTTGGGGTGTGATAACATATTTATTACCTCTCAAGACCTAGTTGAAAGAATTATTTATGATATTACACTTTATTACCTCTCCTTAAATTGCTATTAAACAATGCATAAAATAGAGCTATTATAAAATCATGCAATATACACAAAAGAATGAAAAATGAAATCATAAATTTTCTTTTTAATATCTATTGAATAACTTTCAAAAGAATAATGTGCATCAATCAGGGTTTTTGTTTTCTTTCATCAAAATATAAAAGTACCGAGGTCTCACAAAAGATTACATGTACATACTAAGCATACCTAGACTTGTAGCATAGCTTGATTAAAAATCTCAATCAATTCAGCCTAATAAACTTGAGATTTACCTTCTGCTTGAAAACATTTACAAATGTATTAGGTAATCAAACACATGCTTAGTAGGTCATCCAAAATCCACTACTATGAAGTACATAACAATTTGGTATTAGTATTGGATAGATTTTAAGGACTTGCATCTTGAACATAAACAACATATACATCACTTGAACATAACTTTAGAATAGATGTTACATTACATATAATTTCTTATACATGATTTCAAAATATAAACATTTATTTGAACATGATATCATAACATAAGAAATATGGCATGAAATACCACATAACAAAACAATTACATTTCTTGATGTCCTCTTAAACTTCCACTTATACTTGATCTTGATTGCATTAGCCTGATTTCCCTTATAACTCCACTTCCACTTATACCTCTACTTATTTTTCTTACACTTGCTCGAGATGATGGAGGAATCAAACATATCTTGATTCCTCTCATAACTCAACATCAACTTTTCCCTCTACGTTTTCAATGATCATATGTTTAAGATAGATGGATGAGTTCCATGAACAAACACATATACATGAATGCATATGCCTTATATAAATAACATTCTCTACAATAATAATTTCCATCACATTCTCCAACAACTTTTCCTTCATTCATCCTTTCATTATGCATTTAAAGCACATGAACATTTTAACATTAACATTTTCAATATGAATCAACAAAACAGGAACATTAATATTTTTAACATGTATAGCCATCCACATAAATTTTTTCAGCATGTAATAATAACTAAATTAGAATTTTCAACATAAAACTATAGTAAAAACATAATGCAAGAATATAAGAAATTTTTACATGTCAAACAACCTTAGTGCTTTCTAGGGAAATATTTGCACGCATACTCAAAGTTGGTAAACTATAAATCTAATCTTAACTAATATTTAAAACTAAATTTGGGGATTTTTATTATTCTACAACACTTTCAATTAAAATATGCATAATAAATAAAACATATGAAAATTAAACTTTTCAAATTTTCCTAGTGGAACTTTGAGTTTTTCCAATCTATATGATTTTATTATTCTACAAAAATTTCTATAAAAATTAAAATAAATAATAAAATATGAAAAATCACACTTTCAAATATGCTTGATGGATATTTTAGTTTTTCCTATCAATATGCTTAGAACACCCTACTATAATATATAAAAAGTTATACCATGGTAAGTTTTTTAAACTTCATTAAATTAATTTAATCAACATGACTTTTATCCAACTTACCCTGCACTTGAAAACTGAAATAGGTAACAAAACATTTAATCAATTGGCGTGACGGACAAAATCAACTTTGTGACTCCTTCACTCTAGCATTTTCTTTCTTTCATTTTTCTCCTCTCCTTTCTCTTCTTATGATTGTGCTCTCTAATGCAAATGTTATAGTGATGTTTGGGTAATGGTTTGAGACATTTAAATAATAACATAAAATTTACCATCAACTGTTGCACTACTTTCCCCAATACTACTTTGCTCCAATGAAAATCTCATTTTAGAAACTACCCATAAAAAGAGGCTTACTTCCACAATGCTATAGTTCTATCAACAAATTTTGTTCTATCAAACAAAGAGCTTAGCATGACATTGACCCCCATCATAGTGTCAAAGCACTCCTAGGAAAATCATTCATTAAAACTTTTATAGTTATTTCAATTTCACATCAATTCTTAAACAAAATCATAACTCATACCAAGTTTAATTCCAAGTGATTGCATATAGACTGAACACTATAGTAATGATTATTAAATTCTCCCTCCTTAGATAATATCATCCTTAACATTTTACACAAGTTATATATCAAAATAGTTATGGGTAAAGTTTTTTTCTATTCTACCTCTTTCTCCTCTGTGGCCTCTCTTTTTTATCTATGTTTCCATTGAACATTGATCTTAAGAATTATTTTATCTCTTAAATATCTCACATAATAGGGAAAATTTTACTTTAGCCTCTTCTCCATTAGTTAGATCAAGTCTCGCTTTAACATCATCCTCCAAAATTACTTAAGATCAAAAATATGCTTTCTTAATATTTACATGAGAGAAATATTGTTCACATTAGAAATATGATCTGCAAATAATAACCCATTAAAAACTTTCCAACTGTACCAATCACCTCAAAAGTTCAAATATATCTTGAAGTTATCTTTCCTTCTCTATCAAATTTAATTACACCTTTCAAGAGATTGACTATCATAAATATAAAATTGTCTACTCAAGATTCCATAGCCTGATGCTTTCGATCATAATATTTTCTCTATATCTCCTTAGTAGCTTTAATTCTCATCAATATCCATTTAATTTTCTTAGTAGCATCATCCACTAGGCCAGGACACATCAATTTTCTTATACCCACTTTTGTCTAAGGCAACAATGTCTAAGACTTTCTACCATATAGTGCCTTATAAGGTGACACTCCAATATTTCATTGTAAATTATTATTATAAATAAATGCAATTAGAGGAATATGGTCTTCCTTACTCCCTCCAAAATCCAATAAACACAAACCCAATAGATCCTATAATACCTGAATGTTTCTCTAGGACTGACCATCTATCTAAGGATGGAAAGTTATGCCAAAATTCAATTTGATCCCCTAATCCTTCTTGAATATATTTCCATATTCTGGATCTAAATCAGTCATATCGATCTGAGATAATTTCCTTTGGGATTCCATGTAATATGATAATCTCCCATATATATACTAGGCCAACTTCTCTAATGAGTATGTTTGTCTAATTCGAAAAGAATGGACTAACTTAATCAATCTATCAACTATAACCCAAATGATATCATGGGCCTTAATCTTGTGAAGTCTATAGCAAAATTTATAGTGATCTCTTCTCATATTCACATTAGAATAAAGAAGGGTTCCAAAAATGACCTACACTCAAGTGTTCTACCTTAATCTATTTAGTAAATAACTTTTAGAATGATACTCTACCACATCACACGTCAATCATGTCCTTTAAAATATCAGCATCAAAACATGATACATCTTACTATTACTTCAGTGATTCATATATCTACCATAGTGAGTCCTATATATAATCTTCCTCCTAGAAATTCCAATAGCTAGGACCCTTAGTTTACTTCCACAAATCATAATACATTAATCATTCTTGTATAATTCAACTCTTTTTTAACTAAATTTAATTGATCAAACTTGCATATTCACCATTAGTTCTCTAATCATCCATAAACCTTTTATGTAATGAGAGCTTTATAATCATTTGAGAAATAACTCTTACATTCGCATTAGATGGACATAAAAGTTCTATTTCTATCTTTTTTAATTCTTGAATCAAGGAATTCTTAGAAGTGATCATCTAGCTATCATTCAAATGGTTTTCTTACACATAACATCTCCTAAAATATTGGCCTTATTATGCTAATAGTTAATTTTAAGTCATAATATTTAATTAACATTAACTGAAAGTTTGTGAAGGTTGTTAAACCTTTAAGAACAAGCTTGAGGCTAACAAGGAGGGGGAATGAAATTGGTTATTTTAAAAATTTAATAAAAGGTGAAATGAAAAATCTTTTTATAATTTTAAATATTTTAAAACAAACAAGTTTGTCCCACAATGTGAAAGCAGATTAAGTTCACAATAATAAAAAAATTTAACCATATTAAAATCACAAATGAGTGCAAAAACTAAATTATGTAAAAATAAAAGAATGAACACACTAGATTCTGTAGTAGTTCATTCAAATTTTACCTATATCCACTCCTTAGAGGCCTCCTCTCAGAATTGCACTAAACCTTTTAGTGTCTCTCCTTTAGCACTAACAACAAGGTGGAGACACTCTTACCAAAATCTCCTCCACTAACCCCATTAAGCAGGGTACCTTGAATCTTTTTCACACTTCTGGTGAAGGCAGAGAATATATATAGCTTTTTACTCCCTCATGAAGTTGGTAGAGAATCTGAATCCTTTTGCTCCCTTCCTAGAGTAGGTAATGATCATGAATCCTTTTACTCCCTGATATAGTAGTAAGATAACCTAAATCTGAAGCTGAAGAATGTCTCCCAAGAGCTACCAAAAAATCAAAAAAATCATGTAGAAGAAGATAATAGAAATCTTGCTTGGTGTAACCATTGTGAATCCATTACAACCCCCCCTCACTAAAATCTCTCCCTATCTCCTCACCTAATGCTCTCCTTTTCTACCTCTAAGTTCCCTCTGCAGCACAATTAATAGAAAAAAATATTCAAAAAGATAATAAGAGAGCTTAAATAGAGAGCCTCCTAAGAATCTCAAAACTTCAATATGGCACTTCTGATCATCAATATGATCGTGATATCATCTTAAACAATTAGTTCAAAATAACACTTTTAGGTAGAATGAACTGCATAGATTAGGACAATTAGTTCAATAGATTATTATAATTATCATTTATGATATGGTGATTGTTTTGAGTGATTAGTTTAAGAGATTGAACTAATCATCGAGTACTATAGCTAGCGAATAAATATCATCCCATGTAGTGATCGGTTCATACAATAAGAAGATTAGGGATAATCCTTTATGATAAACAAAAAATAAAGGGTTTTCATATTGGATTATGGGCAACATTTAATTATCATCCCAATCTTGGAATCAGGTCATACAATATGATCATCTCGAATCATCCTGTATGGTCTTATTAAAAAATTTAACCTTCATTAACCACTCATTAATAGGATTAATTTAGATATGAATGTCATAGATCATACATTATGATGCTTAGTATATGGTACGATTAGATATAAATTTCAAATACTAAAATATTACCTAAATTATGATTGGCCTCTATTTTATTGATTATGATAGATTATCTTATATGATCTAGATTATATAATAGAATGAGTTTAATAATTCTTAATTAACTTAAGTGACCTAATTAGGGTTTTCCATTTTAATAGATCATCTAGTACAATGTAAATCATACTGTATGATTAGTTTAGAAAATAGACATTTTTTTATCTTACCAAATCACTCCCTGGAGTGTGTGTGTATGTGTTACTTAGCTTAGTATCCACCATATACATGACTTGACTCCAAAAAGGTAAAAGTATATTGAAATTAAAATTACAAATTGATGGAACCCTAGTATACCTAATCTTTAGCTAATCATAGTTGCACATGAATGGAGAACCTAAAATGTTAGTTAGTATGGCAAAATAGATATGTATTCAATTGAAATAACATAGTAAAAAGTCTAATAATATTTGTTATTATCAAAATCATAGAACTTGGGTTCAGATTTGCAATAACCTATCTTTTTTTTTATGATGGCAAAAATTATTGGTTTATGATTCAAGAGTTTTTTGCTATTCCCTAAGCTCCTCCGTACTAAGTGAATTTTTAAAAATAGTAGAGTTGTAAAAATATATTTTTTATTTTAAAAGGAAAAAATAAAAAGAACAACACATAATAGGAGAACATAGAGGATGAAAACAAACAAGGAATTAAACATTTCAATGTAAAATAGAAACTACCAATACAAGCTATTGCCCCATTTGACATGATAAAAAGAGGAGAAAATAACATTAAACCAATATGAAACTATAATAAAAGTACACATATTACAAAATATAAAAGAAAAGGATAGTATAAACACAAGAACAAAAATGTAGGACAAACTGGAAAAGGAAGAATCTTGATCAGGTGGAGGTGGTGGTGGTGGCAGAAAGAGGCGATGAATAGAGGCAAATTGTGTTGCAAATCTTTTTTTCAGGGTTTATGTTTTGATGATTGAAAAACACTATTTCTCTTAGATTGCTTGATGCTTCTAACGTTTCAGGAATAAAGATCGGACGAATAAGACGAAGCCAATTCAAGATTGTGTAGGTTTAGGGTTTAGTCAGTATGTACTTTTGTTTTTTCACTTCTTGAGTCTACTTGTAATGGTCAAAGAGACTGATGCTAAGTAACCCTTCACACACATACTTGAGAGACTTAGAATTTCTATTTTTACTCATATCGGCCAGGAGGAATTTTTTTATCGGCCTGGACGATCAGGCTTAAAATATAAAGTCTGAATAAGGATTCTTAATTAAGGCAGCCGTCATTAACATATCGGCCTGGACGAACCGTGTATCGGCTAGGACGATATTCTCAAAACAGATAGAAGTTGCCACCATAGACAATTAAGGTATACTGTATTTTAAAATTATCGATTAGGACGATCCTGTATCGGCCTGGACGATATTCACAAATTATGTCTTAATTGTTTAAGAAATCAAGGGAGTAATTAAGGATGATTGATACGATCATATCGTCCTGGACGATCGCAGGATCGGCCAGGCCGATCCAGTCAAAAACCTTAAGTTACTTCAGGACGATAAATATCAGCTAGCTCGTATCCAGGGCTATTCTCAGGATGATTTTCTTCTGATTTGAACTGATCGGCCAGGAAGATAATGATATCGGCCTGGACGATCAAGCCAAATTTCAATCATATAGGAGTGTATCCAGGGCGATGCTCTGGCTGATCTTCTGGGTTTTATACTGATCGGCCAGGCCGATGTCCATATCGGCCTGGACGATAAAGTCGACAACTTGCAATTAATGAGCTCCTTTGAAGCACTTCTATTTAAGAGCTCATGTTCAACATTTAAAAAAAAACTTTTGGCTGCTACCTTGACCTGAGAAGACCTTGAGGAGAGAAATAGAGAGAGGATCTCGTGAGGGGGAGCTTGTGAGGGGATTCACAAGGGTTGCTTCAAGGATCGCTCTGCTTATTCTTCGTCAAGAGTATCTTGTCCGTGGAAGGGTCGGTAGAGGTAAGGAGTTAGCTTTTGGTTGTGGTTCTCTGCCAGCTTCAGGTGGAAGCAAAGGGAGGTAGGTTCTCTGCCTTGCCGGGGTGGCAAAAAGGAGGTTCTTGTGAGGGCTTCTCCGCCTAGCTGTGGGGGCTAAAGGAGAGTCACGTTTTGTAGTGCAATACTTGGAGGGTACCTCCAAGGAGTAGACGTAGGTCGAGTTGACCGAACCACTATAAATTTCTGTGTTCTGGATTTCTTGCTTCCGCACGATTATTTCTGCATTTATTTTTGTGGCGTGATTTTGGTTTGTGATTTTCATTCTTAGTAAAAAGAAATTTTTAATTACCAATTCACCCCCCCCCCCTCTTGGTTAGCTTGGGCCAGTTCTATAGGGCTTAACATCCCTAGCAAACTTTCAAGTGGTATCAGAGCGGGATTCGAAAATTTAAGTTTGAAAACTTTTTGAATTTGATCCATGGCTAACCTTGGGAATCATAACACTATGGACGGGTATTCTATTACCCGACCTCCCCTGTTCGATAACCTACCTTTTGACTTTTAGAAAACCTGCATGTCAATGTTTTTATAATCTACTGATTATCGCATGTAGATGCTTATTCAAGAAGGTTATTCTCCACCTTCTCGTGAAATTAATGGTGTTAAAACTGAAATTTCTTTTACTGAATGGACTTTGATGAACGTGATTTAGCTCAATTAAATGCAAAATGTTTGAACTAATTTTTTTTGCTTTAAAATCTGAAGATTACATGCGTGTCTCCACTTGCAAAACTGGTAAGGAGATTTGGGATAAATTGTGCATCACCTATGAAGGTACTAATGAAGTTAAACAATCCCGTTTGAACATTCTCTTGCATGACCACGAACTTTTTTGTATGAAACCTCATGAATCGATTTCTGACATGTATACAAGATTTACTCAGATAGTTACTTCACTGCATGCAGTAGGAAAAGAACTTTCAAACTATGAAAAATTAAACAAGATTTTGAGATGCTTGTCATCGTCTATGATGCTAAAATCACTGCAATCACTGAATCTAAGGATCTAAACACCTATTCTTTTGATAACTTACTTGGTTCACTCATTGCTTACAAGCAAGGGGTGAATCAAAGAAATCTTGATGCAGGTGAGAAGAAAAAGGAGAAAACAATTGCAATGAAGGCACACAAATCAGATTCTGAATCTCCCAGGTCTGAAAGCCATGAAGTTGCCTTCATCACACAAAAACTTTCTAAGAAAGAAACAAAATCATCATCAAAGTTGGTGAAAAGTTAAGGAACATAAACATGTTAAAGGATCTTCTGATGTTGTCTGTTTTGAATGCAGGAAGCTTAGACATGTGAGAGCCGATTGCCCAACACTTCAAGAAAACACACGCAAGGAAAAGATTGAGGAAAAATCTAAGTTTAAAAAGGAGAAGAAGAGAATCCAAAAGGCATTCTGGGCATAATCCGAAACTGAACCAGAGGAAGAGACAACAAACCTGTGCTTAATAGGGGAAGATCATCTTGAGCAAAGTGATGAGGAAGAGGTATGTAAACCAACCTATGATGAATTGTTTGAAATTTATGAAAAAATCCATGCATCATACAAAAAACTTAAGAAGACACATGCTAGCGTAAAAGTGGAACTTGTAAATTTGCAGAAAGAGTATTTAGTCATTCTTAAAGATCATTCTACAATTGATTCTAATCACATGATTTTTCTTGATGAATTTGATGAGTTGAACAAAAAGCATTCAGAATTAATTGATGAACATAAGGCAATGAAAGTTTCACACACCTCACTTAATTCTGATCTTAAGAAATCTAAAGAGATTGAGAAAAATTTGAGGATTGATAATGAGGCATTAAAAAGAACTAACTTGAGGATTCAAAATGATTTGGATACAATTAAGAAAAATTGGATGACATCTACTTTTAATAATAAGCCGAAATCTAGGAAGAGGCATTATAACTCAAACCATTTACGAAACCCATTTCCTGGAGTTAGATGTTTCTCATGTGGCATGCTAGGACACATCTCACACACTTGCACCATTCACCGTAGTACACATTGGGTGTGGAGACCTAAGTTGCATGATTCACAGCATACCATATCTGCATTGCACTTTACTTTTCCTAAGAAGGGGCCCAAACCTGTTTGGGTTCCTAAATCTGACTGTTGTTGAGTTTTGCAGGTGTGCTCTCACCAAAGACCTCGTGGGAGCATATGATAACTGGACATAAGAAGGCTCGCAGCTCATAAATGCTTAAACCTGCTGCTTAAATAATTTCTTGAAAAAAATTTTGTTTTAAGTTTTTTTTGTTTGTTTTGTTATGTGATAGCTTTTCGTTATTTTAGATTAAGTTTGTTTTCATGTTGCTTTTATGATTGGTTTTCATATGTTGGATTTTTTCAAGTTTTTAGATTTTGGAAGTTTTTGGAGATAGTGTTTAGCTTTTCTAAATCGGTTAAAGGAGAAATCTCGTTGATGGTTTCCCTCATTCTGACTTTATTTAGTGGTATGATTTTCTTCTCTAAATAAAAGTCTAAACTCATTCTAACCAATAGTTTTTTAATTAAGATCATTTTTCTTATCTTGCTACATTAATTTATCTTATGCATGATAGCCAAAGTTCTTATATATCTTTCAAGTTTTTTGAAATCTTGCCATTGCTTTTATCACATGATTTTGATTTTGTGTTATGGATTGTTCTTCCCTATGTTAGAGAGAGAGCTCCTATTCTCTAATATTTGGAGGATATACTCACAACTAAGTTTTTTTTAAGGGTATATTAAAGAGTTTCTAGCTTGCAAGAGTTAAACAAAAAGAGGCCAATGAAGCTAAATTGAAAAGAAAGCTGTATACACAAAAGTGTATCAAAGAATCAAAAGATGATCAAAGAGCCAATCGAAGTAACAAGAGGCATAAAATAAGCCCACTAAATGCAAGCTATCCTCTCTTTCCTAAAACTCTTAAAACTTAGAAAACTCATGGATTATGTGATGCTTTCAAAGACTTGATTTCAATTTCCATGATTGAGAAAAATTACTTTGTTGTATTAATTATGAGATATTTTCTTTGTAAACAAGTCTTGAATGGATCTTCTTATCCTATTTAGTTATTCTGAGTTAGGCCTTTGTTTTCCAAAAGAATTTTGTACCCTGAAGGATGTCTGATCTATGGTTAACAGAATCAGATGTTCTATCTTCTTCTGATTGGGATTTGTTAAACTCCTTGATCTCTTGGAACTTTAAAAGTTCAACTTTTTTGAAAAATTCTCATATGTTGCTTCCATAAAACAAAAAAAAAATTTAAAAATTAAAATTCAAAAATATTCATTTTTTTATTTTTCTTGTATTTTTGCTTTCTATTACTATGTTTTTTGTCTGTTTTTCTTTTGTTTTCTATTTGAGGGCCTTAATCATCACCATTATTTCCTTGGTTTCATTTACTAGTCTCATCGTCCTGGTCGATACTTTTATCGTCCTAGACGATAGGACAAATTCTCTTCAAAATTCATCTGCTGACCTTTTTCTGTGCTTGATGTAATTCATCGTCCTGGACGATCATATATCGTCCTAGACGATCTGATCGAACTCTGTTGCAATTATGGTGATAGTCCTGGCCGATAGAATATTTCATCTGGCCGATGCATTTTATGTGCATCATCCTGGCCGATACATTGGATCGTCCTGGACGACCCACGTGTCAGCACGTTTAAATCTTTAAATTTGGCCCCGGATGATCCATTATTAGACAATCGGCCGGGCCGATCCACTGTTCCTCCTGCACGATACACGTGGCAGTGAATTTAAAACAATTTAACTTCAGCCGGTACGATCAATTATTGTGCATCATCCTGGACGATACACCTAATCGGCCCGGACGATCTGCTTTTTCAACGGTCGTCCGGTCTGACTCCTCGGGACGATCGTCTGTGTCAAATCGTTCTAGCCGATATCTGATCGGCCCGGACGATCGGACCATCTTTTTTACCAATTGACCTATACGTAATTGTTGAGCCATATCGGCCTGGACGATTATGAGATCGGCAATGATGATATGAATGTTTCTTTAAATTCTGGCCGTTCCAGCCATAGTTTTCACTTTCCACCCTTTCTTCATTTGTGTTTTCTTGCTTACTCCTCTCTATGGCTGGTGGGAAACGTGTCCGACAAACTTCTGAGAGTTCTTCGAGGGCAAGGATTGACCCTCATTTCAGGGAAGCAGAAGATGAAGCCACCTACCATCGTTATAAAGAGTGTGGGATAACTGTCTCCAGAATCATCAATCCTGCCCACATCTCATACTCGGTAATGGATCTTTTCGCTCACACCTTCCTTTGCTTCATTCTGTCTGTTTCTTTCCCTTTCAATTCCGAGTTTCTTCGAGAGTTTTTTGCAAACCTTCGCATTAACCCTACCTTCATAGCCCTGACCTCCTATGTGAATCGACGCCCTGTCGAAATCACATATCAGGATTGTGTTGATCTTTTACAGCTATCTACCACCGGAGATAAGCTGCACTTAATCACCTCTGATCCTGATCTTGACTGGTCCACAGCGAATCACTTCCTTCACCAGACCAATATACCTTACCATGTTGGAGAGACTAGTTCATTAGTCAAAGATGCTAGGATAATCCAACATGTCCTTCGCACCTCCGTAATTCCAATAGTCGGAGACTGAATCCACATCACCCCTCTACTTTCCCTCACTACTTTCTACATCATGGCTCATAGGGAATTTAATACTACGGACCTAATTTTTCGATACATTGATCACTTAATCACAATTTGTGATCCATGTCATAAAAGGAAACCCAATCTAGCCTTAGGACACATCATAGCCTATGTCCTTGAAACCAAATACCAACTTCAGTATATTATTCCACCAAACCTCCCAACTCCCTTCTACTCAAGCAGTTCCTTTAGTACCCTTCACAATACTCATCTCCACCCTGAGGAACCTCAGGGGGCTAGAGAGGAGGAGGCTCCCACTCCCGCTCCCTTTCCTGACCCTATTCCTCTCCACCAGCACTCACAGGTTGATCAATTGATTGAGAGGTTTGATCGATGGGAGACCCACTTTGATGCCTAAGTTGCTGCACAGGAGCAGCAACACTCTGAGGACATTGCCTGCTACGAGCAGCACCGCACTGAGGATTTACCCTGATTTGACAGTTTCCTTATTCACCAGCAGCAGCATCATGACCAGGACATCTCATTGTTCAATGCTCAGTTTACCACGCTTTCCAGCTACTTTCAGTAGCCACCTCCACCACCTCCATCAGATGATCAGGATCCCTCTTTTTTTAGTCTGTGCATTCTGTTGGTTGTTTCCTATTTTTTGTAGTTTGCTTTTTAGTCTTTATTTGTTTGTTTTTTCTTTTGTATCTGGACCCTCTTTTTTTTGTGATGACAAAAGGGGAGTAGGGTGTGGTAGAAAAAGTTGTTGAAACCTTGAAATTTTAATGGAGTTTTTTATTATTTTTCCTACTTATGTTTGCCATTATCAAAAAAGGGGAGATTGTTGCAAATCTATTTTTCATGGTTTATGTTTTGATGATTGACAAACACTATTTCTCTTAGACTGCTTGTTGCTTCTAACGATTCAGGAATCGAATATCAGACGAATAAGACAAAGTCAATTCAGGATTGTGTAGGTTTAGGGTTGAGTCAGTCTGTACTTTTGTTTTTTCACTTCTTGAGTTTACTTGTAATGGTCGAAGAGACTGATGCTAAGTAACACTTCACACACATACTTGAGAGACTTAGAATTTTTATTTTTACTCATATCGGCCAGGACGATTTTTTCTATCGGCCTGGACGATCAGGCTTAAAATAGAAAGTCTAAATAAAGATTCTTAATTAAGGCAGCCGACATTAACATATCGGCCTGGATGATACGTGTATCGGCCAGGATGATATTCTCAAAACAGAAAAAAGTTGCCGCCATAGACAATTAAGGTATACTATATTTTTAAATTATCGGCCAGGACGATCCTGTATCGGCCTGGACGATATTCACAAATTATGCCTTAATTGATTCAGGAAATAAAGGGAGTAATTAAGGATGATTGATACGATCATATCATCCTGGACGATCACATGATCGGCCAGGCCGATCCAGTCAAAAACCTTAAGTTACTTCAGGACGATAAATATCGACCAGATCGTATCCAGGGCTATTCTCAGGACAATTTTCCTCTGATTTGAACTGATCGGCCAGGACGATCGTGAGAATGGCCTGGACGATCAAGCCAAATTACAATCATCCAAGAGTGTATCCAGGGTGATGCTCTGGTCGATCTTCTGAGTTTTGTACTAATCGGCGAGGCCGATGTCCATATCGGCCTAGACGATAAAGTCGGCAACTTACAATTAATGAGCTCCTTTGAAGCTCTTCTATTTAAGAGCTCATGTTCAACATTTAAAAAAAACCATTGGCTGCTGCCTTGACCTGAGAAAACTTTGAGGAGAGAAAGAGAGAGAGGGAGAGAGTGAGGATCTTGTGAGGGGGAGCTTGTGAGGGGATTCACAAGGGTTTCTTCAAGGATCGCTCTTCTTGTTCTTCATCTACAGTTTCTCGTCCGTATGGAAGGGTCGGTAGAGGTAAGGAGTTAGATTTTGGTTGTCGTTCTCTGCCAGCTTCAGGTGGAAGCAAAAGGAGGTAGGTTCTCTGCCTCGCCAGAGTGGCAAAAAGGAGGTTCTTGTGAGGGCTTCTCCACCTAGCCGTGGGGGCTAAAGGAGAGTCACATTTTGTAGTGCAATACTCCGAGGGTGCCTCCAAGGAGTGGACGTAGGTCGAGTTGACCGAACCACTATAAATTCCTGTGTTCTTGATTTCTTGCTTTCCGCACATTTATTTTCCGCATTTATTTTTGTGGCGTGATTTTGGTTTGTGATTTTCATTCTTAGTAAAAAGAAATTTTTAATTACCAATTCACCCCCCCCCCCCCCCTCTTGGTTAGCTTGGGCCAGTTCTATAGGGCTTAACATCCCTAGCAAACTTTCAAATTGCTCCCCAAATAAAGTCATATCATTATCATGTTGTTGATGTTGTTGTTTTGTGTAGCTTTCAAAGTGGGCCAGATTATTTGCATGTTGTTGCTGTTGCTCAGCTACATAGTTTTCAAATCTAGCCTTGCATTGATCAAACCTTTGAACCAGCTGATAAATCAAAGACTGCTGACAGACAGGAGCTCGTGCTTGAGGTTTCTCTCCTACTCCCTCCTCTGGCTTGAGGTAAACATATCATGCATTGTGGAGATGACTCTGAAGGATATGAAAAGAGCCATGTTGTAATAGGAGACTGGATGGTTATGAGGTGGTGCAGCGTAATGGAGGTTGTATTTGCTTTCTAGGACATAGATAATGAGATGTATAAAGGTAAGGTTAATCTTTCTTTTATGTTTGGGATCTCTAATGAAGGATAGATTATTAAGATATTGAAATATAAGGTCAGTTGCATTAAAGTCTATTTCGGCCATGATGTAGTAGGTAGAAAGTGAGAAAATAGACGTAATGTTAATTCAATCACTAGCTTTAGTAAATACAAAATTTCTAAGTATGTGCAGAATGATTCAGGCATCCTGGACTATTTAATTGACATGTGCGATATGATAGTTAACATTGGACTCCCTATGAATGGTGTTGATAGGGGTTCAATTGTAGTCAAGATCTGAGGCTAAAATATAAATTTTGTCCCTAGTGGTGGAAAGTTGAAGAAAGTCATTAAAGTCTTGGTATGTGATTTCGATAGGCCTTCTATTAACATAGGATTGTAAGGAAGTGACATCATTATTGATGTGAAGGCCTTTAAAGAATTCAAATAAAAGCTCAGAGTTGAATTGAAAGGCTAGGGTAAGGATGAAGTCAAGAGTGGTGTGGCAAACAGATTGAGTACTTGGAAATTCAAAACTTCATGGTTTGCTATTTTGGAAGGTGTGATCCCTGCCAATTTGTACCACTGATAGAATTCTTCATCAGCAGTCTCAGTGAACCTAGGATCGATAATTTATCTAGATGTACTAACCACCAATGCTTGGGACCATTTACCACCAACCATTGGAAGGAAGAAAAGTTGAAGATGGTAGCAAAAGATTCAAATATTAGAATAGTGTGAAGGAACTGAAAGAATCCTGTTATTTAAACATAATTAACCTGATCATACAGTACGACCATGAGATTGTACCGAACAATATAGTGCAATCAATTCAGTTAACTAATCGATAAAAAATGTGGTCTTATCATACAATGTGATCAGACATCGTACTGGATGATTGGAGACATGGTGATCATCTTGAGGAGTTATCCTGTATAATTATAAACTTTGGAGTTCATATAGTACAATTAAGTGGATCATACTATATGACATGGTATTAAGGATCGTACCAGCTAAATTCATTTCATCCAATGATTCCTGCCATGTATATTGTACGGTACTGTTGACCTCATTATTAGAGGTCAATCTTCTAGAATCAACTCTAGCAACTAGGTTTTCGTAGCCTAGTGTAGATGTCACACCCATAGGATTTCCCTTAGGTGGATACCCACTGACGTAGCATGGACTCAATCTCTTAATTCGGCCTAAATCTGTTCGCATCGACTCAATCAAATCCAAATCATTATAAATGAGATAAATTTAATAATTTATAATCATTTTAATTTTAAAATTAACACAATAATTACTTTAAATTATCACTTCTATCTTAAATTAATCCTCGAATTACTCTTAAACTTTTGAATTACAAATCAACTCTTGATTTCATCTTTAAATCGTTATTAATCTGAACCATCAATTTGAATGGGAATAAATTTGAATATGATATATTTAGGACCGTTTGAGCCAAACCATGCGTTAGAGGAGGTTAGGACCGGTTCATACACGATCCCACTCTCTCTATCTGGCAAAACTGAAACCCCCCATGTCGTCACTCTCTCATTGCTCCTCTCCCCTTTGATTCAGGCGAACTGCTCCATCTCCTGGACGGTTCTCTCTGCAATTTGCGAACGGTCGACACACTCTCTCTCTATCAGTTCGCAAGATTCCGAACTCCCTTTCCTTTCTTTTCCTCTCTATTCGCATAGCCCAGGCGGAAGATCCCAGGCTCTCGAAACCCCAAGCTTGTTGCATCCTCTTTGCAGGAAATCCAAGGCCGAGCCCTCTCCATCTCCTCCCAGCCTCCCGTGACCTCTCGCACACGAAGCCCAGGAATCCCGTCATCCCCAGCCTCCGCCTGCTCTCTGCTTCGCGTGACGCTAAGGTCGGACGTCCCCCTCTTCGCCTCTCTCTCGATTCCTAAGGAGGCCGAACCCCCTGCAGTAGCAGCTTCCGTCTGATCGAACCCAGGGAAGCCAAACAGAAGTCTCCGCCTCCTCTGTTCGTGTAGATAATAAACTTAACCATCGACCCTCCCTCTACTTGCAAGGTATCTTCTATCTTCTCTTTCACTATTTAACTACAGTTCTTGGCTCTCATGCCAAATCTTATGAACAACCATTAATTAGAATCATGAATGTCTATAAAATCCATTTCTAGCAAAGTATTGTTAACTAGATTTCATATTTCTACTTCCTTTAGAATAAATCAGATTTAAAGTGTCAAATTGTTTCTGATTAAGATTGTAACATGTTTGATCCACATTTTTTTTTTTTTTTTTTTTTGAAATGAACTATCTATAGATCAAATTTTTGTTAAGTTTACAAGGGCATATGAATCATCTCCTTTTAACTTAGATGTTGTTATTGTTGAGTTGTCAATTTTTTCTAATAACAAAGAAATAATGAGAAAAGAAATAATAAACTTTTGTTGATAGTTTGCTCGGTCTTTATAAATTTTGAGTGGATTTCTTAAATCATTTGATTGAAGCTTCACTAGTGATTAGTTCTCATAATCATTTAGTAAATGTTTTGTTTTTATTTTCTCTTCAATGAAATCTTGACGGTGAAATAAAGCAAGTTGTTATAGGCTCTTTATATTGTATGGTTACCATTCTCATCTCAATGCAATCAAATGGCTTTGTGTAAATGGTTATATACATGTGTTCTTGAGGCTTATAAAGTTATTGGAAAGGTAATATGCTTTACATTGGAAATATTCATGAATTTTTGGAAAGAGTAAAGTGGGTTTAATTGTTCTTTCTCGTTATTACTGTTAAAAGTGTTTATGTGAACTTGTATGTTGCAATGATTAGCATGAATATGCATTAGAAAATGAAGAGTGGTTATGAATGGTAATTTGAAACTTGATTGTTGAAGAATAAAAATTGTTTTGTTTTGAAAATGCGATATGTATAGAAAAATAATAAGTAGGGCTTGTAATTTCAAAAATGTGAAACTTATGTGTTTTAGAAATATGAATTTTTGTATTTGTAAAGAAAGGTGTATGTTTTGAAGGATGATTTGTGAATGTAAGTGCTAAGAGTGTAGTTTAATATTTGAATAGTGAAGTGTATATTTTTTTGAAAGATAAAATGTGTAAGTGTAAGAATGCTTAAATATGGGGATGTGGTGGAATTTGTGTATATTTTGAGAAAGGAAATTATGGAGATTTGAAGGGTAAAAATGTGTTGGTTTTGAAAAGTAAATTTTGAGTTTTTGGAGAATGAAAGGTATATGTTTAAAAGATGAAATGTTAGAAAGGTGAAAAATAAATTTTAGATTTTGAGAAATAAAAATATGTATATGTCAAATTATGTTTTAAAGTGTATGTTTGTTAAAGGTTGAATTATTATAAGAAATGAGGTGCAAGTGTGTCGAATGGTGTTTTGAATATGTAGTTATTCAAAGTTGAAGTATTTTGAGACGTTAAAGGTGTGTGGATTTTGGAAAAGGAGTTGAAGGGTTGTTTGTGTTGGAGAATGAGTTGGTTGGGCGATCATCGAAAAATTAAAGTTTTAAAGAAAAGCAAAATTTTCTTTCTCTCTCTACTTCTCTTTCCCCCTTCTACTTTTTGTTTCTTGTGCCTCGAGATAAATGTTGGAAAAGTATAATATGATATTAAAAAGGAAAGGTTCCAAAAAGACATTCAACGAACTGGTGTTCAAGCCCGAAAAAAGGTACGTCTTTACTTTTAGTAAAATTTTAATTATTTCATTATTAAATATTAAATGTGCTTTCTAATCCCTGTTTTCCCTATTTTTCCTGTTTATTTGCATGAACTGCGAGGAATGGTACGGGTCGAGGGAACAAAAGTACAAGGAGCTAAAGGTGTTAGTTGCCTATATCCAACCGGGTAGAGGTGCTACGGGCGGAACCACCGGGTCGTAGCCCCCGGTGACTGTGAGTATTTCTAAACTTAGAAAACCTTTAGGGACCCCTTGATGTGGTGTGTGTGAACCATTCCTTTAGGTCCTTGTAGTAACTTCAATTTTATTAGGTTTACTTTTATTTACTTTTAGATCCTTAAACCCCTTTTACACACGCTCAAAGTCCTAAGGGTTAGTAATAACAAATTTTTATCCCATACAACAGTAGTGACACTTAAGGACAAAAATTAAGGACTGAGTCTTAGAAAATTTAGACTTAGAATGCATGCACACTTTATGATAGAAACTTATAACATAGAAAATTTAGTGACATCTCACTTTAGAATTAGTAAACATCTTTAAATTAGAATTCAATCAATTAGAAAACTTTAGCCAATAATTGACTTAGGACATTTCAAAATCTCACAGCCTACTACACACACTTAGATTTGTTTGTTAGGACAACCGACTCTAGTTTTAGGTTTGGCCGGTGTTTATTTTCTTACCGCATTGTGATGGGCTTTTTCTCGATTTTCACTGCATGCTGGTTGTAAAAATATTGGTGTGTTTGCTTACTTACTCTTACTGCACTATGTGATGTTGGTTTGATTGACGATTAGATTACCCATAGGCTAGGAGCAATCTGGATTATTAACATGATTTTCTGCAGGTGGTCACACTCATGCAGGGCAGAAAAAGGGGGCTAATTAATTAATAATAAATAAATGCTACAGATGCTTCAGATGCTTAGCCCCCAAATGAAGAAGAGTGTGGCCAAGTGTGGCTTAATAATTCAAATTTAATTGCATATATATATATATATATAACTGCGTTGGATGATTTTTATTATAAATTGCTTAGGATAACCCTGCAGGTAGTTTAGATTTTTCTTTTCTTTCTGTGAAATGTAATGTAAATGTAAATGCGTTTGAAAAATATTATAAATTGTGAAAGTGATTTTGAAAGTGGGATATTACATCCATTTTGGAATCCAAAGAAAGGAGAATATACCTTAAAAGGATTATTCTCTTTTATTTGGAAAGTCAAATTAGGATTATTTAATATCCAAATAGAAAAGAAAATACCCCTCTTAGGGATGAGTTTCTTTTCATTTGGATATCCAGAACCCGACGGACCTGAGAAGTTCGTAGAAGAAGAAAAGACAGAACAAGAAGATTGAAGAAAGAAGATGAAGAAATGAAGATTTAAGGAACAGTATATCCCATTTCAAAAATCACTTGCGTCATTCTTAGGATTAGAATCCGGGTTTGTTGTCAGTGGTGCCCGGCCACTTTACTTTTCTGCAAATTCTGGATATAATATGGACATTGGACATTGGACATTATATTTGGATTATTAAAATTGATTGTTTACATTGTTTGTGCAGTAGATTTTTTTTAGGACCTTGCATGCCGTGTTTTGTTTTAGCCTGGATACGAATCGGAGTGCTTTTTTTCGTAAGGGTACGCTTAAAATTTTTCTACTTGTAATTTTAATAAAAATTATTAGGCTCACATAGTAACTCTAACTATCTAAGAAGTAAGCTCGGGATCGCCGAGAGTCAGCATAAGCATATTATTACTTTCTCTTCCTTGTTAGGCACCTCCCCGCCTGCGGGTTCTGGCAGACCACTTGACCTATGTGAAAGTTTGATGGGGATGTTAAGCCCTATGAACTTAGTCCCAAACTAACCAAGAGGGGAGGTGAATTGGTATTTTAAAAACTTCTTTTTAAAACAAGGAGTTAAAATCATATAAACCAAATCACACCACGAAAATAATGCGGAATTTAAACGTGCGGAAGCAAGAAAAAGAACACAGAAATTTATAGTGGTTCGGTCGACTCGACCTACGTCCACTCCTTGGAGGCACCCTCCAAGTATTGCACTACACAAAAAGTGACTCTCCTTTAGCCCCCACGGCTAGGTGGAGAAACCCTTACAAGAACCTCCTTTTTGCCACCCCGGCAAGGCAGAGAACCTATCTCCTTTTGCTTCCTCCTGAAGCTGGCAGAGAACCAGAACCAAAAGCAACACTCCTTACCTCTACCGACCCTTCCACGGACGAGAAACTCTAGACGAAGACGACGCAGAGAGATCCTTGAAGCAACCCTTGTGACACCCCTCACAAGCTCCCCCTTACAAGATCCTCTCTCTCTCTTCTCTCTCTCTTTCTCTCCTCAAGGCCTTCTTAGGTCAAGGCAGCAGCAAAAGGTCCTTAAAAACGTTGAACAAGAGCTCTTTAAATAGAAGAGCTTCAAAAGAGCTCATTAATTGCAAGTTGCCGACTTTATCGTCCAGGCCGATCTGGACATCGGTCTGGCCGATCAGTACAAAACAATGAAGATCGGCCAGAGTATAGCCCTGAATGGGAAACAGGACGATTGAAAAATAGCTTGATCGTCCAGGCCGATATCACGATCGTCCTGGCCGATCAGTTCAAATCAGAGGAAAATCGTCCTGACAATAGCCCTGAATACGAGCTGGCCGATATTGATCGTCCTGAAGTAACTTAAGGTTTTTGACTATATCGGCCTGGCCGATCTTGCGATCGTCCAGGACGATATGATCGTATCAATCATCCTTAATTACTTCCTTGATTTCCTGAACAATTATGGCATAATCTGTTAATATCGTCCAGGCCGATCCGAGGATCGTCCTGGCCGATAATTTAAAGATATGGAATACCATACTTGTCTATGGCGGCTACTTCTTTCTGTTTTGAGCTTATCGTCCTGGCCGATACACGTATCGTCCAGGATGATCTGTTAACGTAGGCTGCCTTAATTAAGAATCCTTAATTAGACTTTCTGTTTTAAGCTGATCGGCCAGGCCAATCAAAGAAATCATCCTGGCCGATATGAGTAAAACCAGAATTTCTAAGTCTCTCAAGTGTGTGTGTGAAGGGTTACAAAGCATCAGTCTTTTTGACTATTACAAGAGGACTCAAAAGGTAAAAAACAAAAGTACAGACTGACTCAACCCTAAACCTATGCATTTCTGAACTTGGCTCCTTTTTGATTATTCGATCGTCGATTCCTGAAAAATTAGAAGCAACAAGCTGTCCAAGAAAAGCAGTGTTTGTCAATCATCAAAACATAAGACATGAAAAATAGATTTGCAACAATCTCCCCCTTTTTGATGATGACAAAACACAAGTAGGTAAATCAAAATAAAAAAGATTCATTAGAAAAAACAAGGTTACAACATCAACTTTTTCTGATTACATCCTATCCTACTCCCCCTTTTTGTCATCACAAAAAGAGAGTCCAGAAACAGTAAAAAAAAAAGAACAACAAACATCACGAAAGACTACTACAAAAAGACAGGAAATAATAACTAAAAGAACGAGGGATCCTGATCATCAGATGGAGGAGGTGGAGGTGGCTGCTGAAAGTAACTGGCAAGGGTAGTAAACTGAGCATTGAACCAGGCGATGTCCTGGTCATGCTGCTGCTGCTGGTGAGTGAGAAAACTGTCAAATCGAGCTAAATCCTCAGCGCGGTGATGCTCGTAGCGGGCGATGTCCTCAGAGTGTTGCTGCTCCTGGGCAGCAACATATGCATCAAATCGGGTCTCCCAACGATCAAATCTCTCAATCAACTGATCAACCGGTGAGTGTTGGTGGAGAGGGACAGGGTCAGGAAAGGGAGCTGGAGCGGGAGCCTCCTCCTCTCGAGCCCCCTGAGGTTCCTCAGGGTGGAGACGAGTGCTGTGAAGGGTGCTGAAGGAGTTGTTTGAGTAGAAGGGAGTTGGAAGGTTTGGTGGTATAGGATATTGAAGTTGATATTTAGTTTCAAGAACATAGGCTATGATGTGTCCTAAGGATAGATTTGGCTTTCTTCTGTGGCCTGGATCGCGAATTGTTGTTAGGTGGTCGATGTAACGAAAAAATAGGTCAGCAGTGTTGAATTCTCTATGAGCCATGATATAGAAGGTAGTGAGGGATAGTAGAGGGGTAATGTGGACACGATCGCCGGCTTTTGGAATGACGGAGGTGCGAAGGACATGTTGGATTGTCCTAGCATTTCTGACTAAAGAGCTAGTCTCTCCAACATGGTAATGGACATTGGTCTGGCGAAGAAAGTGATTTGCCATGGACCAGTCAAGATCAGGGTCAAGGGCAATTAAGTGCAGCTTATCTCTGGTGGTGGATAGCTGTAAGAGATCAACACAGTCCTGATATGTGATTTCGACATGGCGTCGATTCACATAGGAGGACAGGGCTGTGAAGGTGGAGTTGATGCGCAGGTTTGCAAAAAATTCTAGAAGGAATTCAGAATTGAAGGGGAAAACAAGAGACAGAATGAAGCAGAGGGAAGTGTGGGCGAAGAGATCCATTACCGGGTAAGAGATGTGGACTGGATTGATAATCCTGGAAATAGTAATTCCACATTCTTTATAGCGGTGATATGCAGCTTCATCTTCTGCTTCACAGAAACGAGGGTCAACCCTTGCCCTCAAGGAACTTCCAGAGGTCTGACGGACGCGCTTCCCACCAGCCATTTGAGAAATCTTAAGCAAAAACACAAAGGAGAAGGGATGAGGAGTGAAAAACATGGCTGGATCGGCCTGAATTTAAAGAAACGTCCATATCGTCCTGGTCGATCGCGGAATCGTCCAGGCCGATATGTGTCAATAATTACGTACAGGCCGATTGGTCAAAAAGGCGGTCCAATCGTCCGGGCCGATCAGATATCGGCCAGGCCGATTAGACACAGGCTATCGGCCCGAGGAGTCAGTCCGGACGACCGTTGAAAAAGTAGATCGTCCGGGCCGATTAGGTGAATCGTCCAGGACGATGCACAATAATTGATCGTACCGGCCGAAGTTAAAACGTTTTAAATGCTTGCCACGTGTATCGTCCAGGACGAACAGTGGATCGGCCCGGTCGATGGTCCAATAATGGATCGTCCGGGGCCGAATTTAAATATAAAAACGTACTGACACATGGATCGTCCGGGACGGTCCAGTGTATCGGCCAGGATGATGCACATAGAATGCATCGGCCAGACAAATAAACTATCGGCCAGGACTATCATCATGAGTTTTGATCAAATCGTCCAGGACGATAATGTATCGTCCAGGACGATGATTTTCATTAAGCACAGAAAAAGGTCAGCAGATGGATTTTGGAAAGAATTTGTCCTATCGGCCGGGACGATAGAAATATCGGCCAGGCCGATGTGACTTGAAATTGAAATCAAGAAAGGAATGGTGATGATCAAGACCCTCAAAAATAAAACAAAAGAAAAGACAGTCAAAGACACAAAAAAAATAAAACAAACACCGAATATTTTTTTATTTTAATTTTTCTATTTTTTTTTTTTGTTTTATGAAGGCATCATATGAGAATTCTTTTCTTGAATTTAAATTTTTGAAGTTTTTAGGAGATCAAGAGGTTTAACAAAATCCAATTAGAGGAAGGTAGAAAAACTGATTCCATTAACCCTCAATCGGACATTCTTCAGGGTACAAAAAATCTCTTAAAAACAACAGAGTCCTTACTTGGAATAACACAAGAGGTTTTAAGAAGATCCAATCAAGACTTGTTAACAACTAAAGTATCTTATAAATAATAAACCAAAATAGTTTTTCTCAATCATGGAATTTGAAATCAAATCTTTGAACGTATCACATAATTAATGAGTTTTCTAAGTTTTAAGAGTTTTACCAAAGAGGTGATAGCTTGCAATTAGTGGGCTAATTTTATGCCTCTTTTCACTTTTATTGGCTCTTTGAGCATCTTTTGATTTTTCATACACTTTTGTGTATATAGTTTTCTTTTCAATTTGGCTTCATTGGCCTCTTTCCTTTTTAACTCTTGCAAGCTAATAACTCTTTAATATACCCTTAAAGAAAAATACTTAGTTGTGAGTATATCCTCCAAATATTAGAGAATAGGAGCTCTCTCTCTAACATAGGGAAGAACAATCCACAACACAAAATCAAAATCACGTGATGACTGCAATGGTAAGATTTCAAAAGCTTGAATGATATCAAAGAATTTTGACTCTTATGCATAAGATGACTTAATGTAGCAAGATTAGAAGGATATCTTAAAAAGCCATTGGTTAAACTGAGTTTAGACTTTTTGTTTTATAAAAGAAAAATCATGCCACTAAACAAAGTCAGAAGAGGGAAAAAATTCACCAGTTTACTCTCTTTAACCAATTTAGAAAAGCTAAACCCTATCAAAGGAAAAACTCCAATATTTAAAAGCTTGAGAAGTTTCGTCATATGGAATGCCAAAAAATAAAGTCCAAAGTGAACAAAGCAAAAGCAAAAAATAAGAAAACTAAAGACAACACAGAGTGAACACAAAAACTAAAAAATAAAAGTCACACAAAAACTAACGATTTCAAGCACGTGGTAAAACAACGGATTTTAGCAATTGAGCTGCAAGCCTCCTTATGTTCAGTTATCCTATGCTCCCACGAGGTGTTTGATGAGAGCACATCTGCAAAACTCAACAACAGTTAGTTTTAGGAACCCAAACAGATTTGGGCTCCTTCTTAGAAAATGTAGAGTGCAATGCAGATGTATGCATCTTAGGTCTCCACACCCAATGTGTACTGCGGTGAACTGTGCAAGTGTGTGAGATGTGTCCTAGCATGCCACATGAAAAACATTGAATTCCAGGAAAAGGTTTTCTTAATTGGTTTGGGTAAAAATGCCTCTTCCTAGGTTCTGGCCTTTGATTAAAAGTTGGAGTCATCCTAGCTTTCTTACATGTTTCCAAATCATTTTGAATTCTCAAGTTAGTTCTTTTTAATGCATCATTCTCAATCCTCAAATTTTTCTCAATCTCTTTAGATTTCTTAAGATCATTGTTAAGTGAGATGTGTGAAGCTTTTAATGCATTACTTTTATCAACTAATTCCAAATGCTTCTTGTTTATTTCATCAAATTCATCAAGTAGAGCCATGTGATTTGAATCAATCGTTGCATAATCTTTGAGAAAAACTTCATGCTCTTTTTGTAGATTTGAATGTTCTAATTTTAGGCTAGCATGAGTTTTTTTTAATTTCCTATATGATGCATGGATTTTTTCACAAATTTCAAATAATTCATCATAGGTTGGTCTACATACCTCTTCCTCATCACTTTGATTTTCTCCCATGAAACACAAGTTTGTAGTCTCTTCCTCTGGTTCAGTCTCAGAGGAATCAGTACCAGATTCTGCCCAGAAGCCTCTTTGGATTTTCTTATTCTCCTGCCTAGACTTAGCTTTTTCCTCACCTTTTTCCTTTTCTTTGCTTGAATGATCTTGAAGTGTAGGACAATCGGCTCTTACATGTCCCGGTTTCCTGCATTCAAAACAAACAACATCAGAAGATCCTTTAGTATATTTATGATCCTTACCTTTTCTCCAGTTTTGATGATGCTTTTGTTTCTTCCTTAGAAAGCTTTTGAATTGCCTTGTGATGAAGGCAACTCCATCGCTTTCAGACCCGAAAGATTCAGAATCCGATTTGTGTGCCTTCAATGCAATGGTTTTCTCCTTTTTCTTCTCACCTGCATCAAGATTTCTTTGATTCACCCCTTGCTCGTAAGCAATGAGTGAGCCAAGCAAGTTATCAATAGAATATGTGTTTAAATCTTTAGATTCAGTGATTGCAGTAATTTTTGCATCATAAGAATAAGGCAAGCATCTCAAAATCTTGTTAACTTTTTCATAGTTCGAAAGTTCTTTTCCTAGTGCATGCAATGAAGTAGCAATCTGAGTAAACCTAGTGTACATGTCAGAAATCGATTCATGAGGTTTCATACGAAAAAGTTCGTAGTCATGCAAGAGAATGTTTAAACGGGATTGTTTAACTTCATTAGTGCCTTCATAAGTAATGCACAGTTTATCCCAAATTTCTTTACCAGTCTTGCAAGTTGAAACACGCATGTAATCCTCAGATTTTAAAGCACAGAAAAAACAATTCAAACATTTCGTATTTAGTTGAGCTAAATCTCGTTCATCAAAAGTCCATTCGGTAAAAGCAACTTCAGTTTTAAAACCGTTAATTTCACGAGAAGGTGGAGAATAACCTTCTTGAATAAGCATCCACATGCGATAATCAGTAGATTGTAAAAAAGTTGACATGCGAGTTTTCCAAAAATCAAAAGGTAGGTTATCGAACAGTGGAGGTCGGGTAATAGAATACCCTTCCGTAGTGTTGCGATTCCCAAAGTTAGACATGGATCAAATTCAAAAAGTTTTCAAACTTTAATTTTCGAATCGGGCTCTGATACCACTTGAAAGTTCGATGGGGATGTTAAGCCCTATGAACTTAGTCCCAAACTAACCAAGAGGGGGGGTGAATTGGTATTTTAAAAACTTCTTTTTAAAACAAGGAGTTAAAATCATATAAACCAAATCACACCACGAAAATAATGCGGAATTTAAACGTGCGGAAGCAAGAAAAAGAACACAGAAATTTATAGTGGTTCGGTCGACTCGACCTACGTCCACTCCTTGGAGGCACCCTCCAAGTATTGCACTACACAAAAAGTGACTCTCCTTTAGCCCCCACGGCTAGGTGGAGAAACCCTTACAAGAACCTCCTTTTTGCCACCCCGGCAAGGCAGAGAACCTATCTCCTTTTGCTTCCTCCTGAAGCTGGCAGAGAACCAAAACCAAAAGCAACACTCCTTACCTCTACCGACCCTTCCACGGACGAGAAACTCTAGACGAAGACGACGCAGAGAGATCCTTGAAGCAACCCTTGTGACACCCCTCACAAGCTCCCCCTCACAAGATCCTCTCTCTCTCTTCTCTCTCTCTCTTTCTCTCCTCAAGGCCTTCTTAGGTCAAGGCAGCAGCAAAAGGTCCTTAAAAACGTTGAACAAGAGCTCTTTAAATAGAAGAGCTTCAAAAGAGCTCATTAATTGCAAGTTGCCGACTTTATCGTCCAGGCCGATCTGGACATCGGCCTGGCCGATCAGTACAAAACAATGAAGATCGGCCAGAGTATAGCCCTGAATGGGAAACAGGACGATTGAAAAATAGCTTGATCGTCCAGGCCGATATCACGATCGTCCTGGCCGATCAGTTCAAATCAGAGGAAAATCATCCTGACAATAGCCCTGAATACGAGCTGGCCGATATTGATCGTCCTGAAGTAACTTAAGGTTTTTGACTATATCGGCCTGGCCGATCTTGCGATCGTCCAGGACGATATGATCGTATCAATCATCCTTAATTACTTCCTTGATTTCCTGAACAATTATGGCATAATCTGTTAATATCGTCCAGGCCGATCCGAGGATCGTCCTGGCCGATAATTTAAAGATATGGAATACCATACTTGTCTATGGCGGCTACTTCTTTCTGTTTTGAGCTTATCGTCCTGGCCGATACACGTATCGTCCAGGACGATCTGTTAACGTAGGCTGCCTTAATTAAGAATCCTTAATTAGACTTTCTGTTTTAAGCTGATCGGCCAGGCCAATCAAAGAAATCGTCCTGGCCGATATGAGTAAAACCAGAATTTCTAAGTCTCTCAAGTGTGTGTGTGAAGGGTTACAAAGCATCAGTCTTTTTGACTATTACAAGAGGACTCAAAAGGTAAAAAACAAAAGTACAGACTGACTCAACCCTAAACCTACGCATTTCTGAACTTGGCTCCTTTTTGATTATTCGATCGTCGATTCCTGAAAAATTAGAAGCAACAAGCTGTCCAAGAAAAGCAGTGTTTGTCAATCATCAAAACATAAGACATGAAAAATAGATTTGCAACACTATGAGGGTGCAGTTCTGTCAAGGTGAAGTTGTGCAATCTCTAGGGAAAAACCTATTTTCTAAGCCTAATTTTTAAATTGCTTCATATTCATTTTATTCATTCGAGTCAATTAGCATGCATTGCATTAGATGCAAATTAAAAAGAGTCTAAAATATTAATAGCATTTCTAGACATTCTTCGCCCTACATTAGTTGAGGGGCCAATTTGGGTTTGTCTTAGATGTCGGTCCCCAATTCATTAAAACCTAAACAACATCCCTACCCATCTTTCATAAGAGACTGGATACATGGTTTTAAAGCGCCTAGGTGGTTAGCTGGCCCCCTAATCCAGGCCGGGGTAAGTCCAGATTTGCACTTCATTAGTTAGGTTCGGGTCGCTACTTTGTAGTACCCAAATTAGATTTAGGTTCTAAGGCAGATTCTTTTTAGATCTTAAGTCCTCGCCCTCCGGGAATATAATCCCAAATTTCTAATAAAATATCAACTTAAATATAAAACTTTCTCCTAAAATATAAAGCCCAACATAGGATAGACTGAGGTTGTCTCTGGGCTTCTCAGAATCCGACACCTCCTACTTTTCCTCCTTCGACTTGTTAATAAATATTCAACATTGATCTTTCACCATGAAAAATTTCTACTTCTGTTCCTTGTCTTTTACTTTGTAGTCAAAGGGTATGAAATCACTACTTTAATCGAGAGTTTTCTTAGGAGCATTCCTCCTAGGATGTAATTAAATATAGGAGCTTGCTTTTATAGGGATTTGAGAACCCCAGACTAAAATAAACCTTGTTTTATTTATATAAAATAAGGGAAGAATCTTTGGGAACGTAGATATTTTTAAAACCTCATTTCTAATTTTGAATAGACTTGTAGAATGTTATTATTATCTTTTCAGATAATATAATATTATACTTGTTATATTCAACTTTAGAAATAATAAATTTTATAAAATTCATTCTCGCTTTTGGATATCTTGAAGAATGTTATGTTCGTCTTTTAAAATGATATAATATTCTTCTTGCCATATCTAAATAAAAGAATGAATAAACTTTTTTTTCAAAAAACGTATTTTTATCTTTAAACATATTCTATAGAATTTCATGTTTATCTTTTGAGATGATATGTTATTCTTTGAACTGTTTGATTATAGAAATATCAATTTTCAAAACCCTATTTTGATATTGAATCTATTATTGAATATTATGTCAATCTCTCAAGATTGTACTTTATTCTTAATGCAGTATTCAATTACAAAATAGGAGAAATCAAAATCTGCGTGGTGACACAATTTTTTTCCCACCAGGTACGATGTGATATTTACACTGTATAATCACCAATATTGATAGATTTTGGTCGTTGAATGTGTTGTTATTAGAGATTTGATATTTTGTTCAAATTATACAATACAATATGAATTGTACTGGATGATGTGAATAAAATCAAAAAAGTTATGACATGGAGTGTGATGATTATGAAGGATCTAAAAACAAAATAAAATAATAGTAAAATAAAATGTTTAAATAATATGAAACATAACTACAAAATAATTTTTTTAAAAAGAATTTATCAATAGCATCAAATGAAAAAATTACCCAATTATTAGAATAGTAAAAAATGCATTGACAAATCTAAAATCTAGAAAGTTTAGAAAATTTAATTTTGTCAACCCTAGCTAAGACTCCTTTACATGTTAAAAGTCCAGTTTAAATTAAAAATCTAATTCAGAATATAAATTAGACCGAAAATATAATCTTTTCAAACTTTTTTCAAAAATAGGTCTAAGTGATTGGCATTGCAACGCGATGAACCAGAAATCATAATTTTTAAATTTTGGTCTATACGATATCAATTGACATATGGATTTGTCTATAATTTAAATATTTGAAAGGAATGAAAGCTAACTTATTGTGAGCTTAGATTGTGCCTCTTTTGTCCTTATTTGGTGCCCTTTGTGCAACTTTTGATTTTTTGATACACTTTGTGCAACTTTCAATTTTTTTGTTATTCATTACACATATTTTTAGCTTTTGGGCTTATTTTATGCCCTTTCTTTTTAATTTGCAAACTTGCTTCCTTTCAAAATCTTAAAAAATACTCAATTGTGAGATTATCTTCAAAATATGAAAAAGAAGAAATCTCTAACTTATATAAGGAACAATATACCACCAAATAAAATCTTGATTTATCTAATATAGAAAAACAACATAATTAAAACAATTTAAAATAGATTCATTGATTTGCAAAGATATTCATATGAGATAGAGAACAGTAGCAAAATGAAATAGGTCTCTATTTCTTGATCAAACTTTAATTTGAAATATTGTTTTTCAAAAAGAAACTATACCCCTAAAGGAGTTAGAGTAAAAGAGAAATCTTCAATTTCTTCTCTCAACTATTTTTAGAGGAATCAAACATTACTTACAAAAAAATAGGAAAGTTTTTCATTCAAAGAAGAGTTCAACTACTGAAGTGAGTAGTGATATGATTCTTAAATTTAAAATAAATTAAAAACACATATAGAAGAAAAAAAAAACTAAAATAAACAAAACATGATAATTTTCATTGGCTACATGATGTAGCTCTTTGTCTCTCTTGCTGACATGCTCCTCAATGAAATGGTTCTTATTTCTATGTGTTTGGTTCTAGAGTATTGGAATGGATTCATTGAATTGCAGATGACACTAGTGTAGTCATATAAGATTAGAATGGTGCCTACAGGTAGTCTTAAATCCAAGATTTGTATCTTTAACCAAAGAACTAGTGCCACACAACTTCCTAAAGCTATAGATTCAACTTCTATAGAGGACAGGGCTACTAAGTTATACTTTCTACTGGGCCAGGACACCAAAGATTATCCTATGAATTGTTAGGTTCCAGAAGTGCTTTCCCAATCAACCCTACATCTAGTAAAGTCTGAATCAAAATATCCTATGATTATAAAGGAATTGTTGTGCCTTGGATACCAGATTCAAAAGTTTTGGGTTCCTAAGAGATATCTAAGGATTCACCTAATAGACATCAGGTGGGACTCTTTTGGATCAGCTTGAAATATGGTAAAGAGATAAACACTAAACATAATATCATATGTACTAGCAGTCAAGTAAAGAAGTGATTCAATTATTCATTTATATTTTTTATCAACTAATTTTTCGTTCGAGTTCTTATCTAATTTAATAGTAGAACTTATGTTAGTGTTTATTACTTTTGCCTTATCTATCTCATACTTCTTAAGGATTTTTTAATGTAGTTTGATTGACTAAAAAAATTGCATCATCCATTTGCCTTATATTAAATTCAAGAAAGTAGTTTAGCTCTCCCATCGTACTCATCTTATACTCCTTACTCATTATTTAACAAAATTCATCTCATGGCTTTTTATCAGAAGATCCATAGAAAATATCATCAATATAGATCAAGACTATGAGTAGTTCTTCTATTTTTTATGAAAAAGGGTGGTGCCTATTCTCCCTTAATAAAGGTTATATCCAATAGAAATGTACTTAGCCATTTATACAATACTCTAGGTGTTTGTTTAAGTCCATATAATGCCTTTTTAATTTAAACACATGATTGAGAAATTATAAATTTTCAAAGCTTGGGGGTTCTTCAACATACATATATTTTTTTATTACCACATTTAAAAAGGCACTTTTAACATCCATTTGATATAGTTTGAATCCCTTAAAGCAGGAAAAAGCTAGTAGCACACTTATAACTTCTAATCTAGCTACAGGGATAAAAGTCTCTTCAAAGTAAATCCCTTCAATCTGGTTGTACCCTATAGCCACAAGTTTTTCTTTATTTTAGGTAATACACCATAATCATTCATTTTATTTTTGAAACCCCATTTTGTTCCAATAACAAGCTGGTACTTAGGTCTTTCAACTAGCTCTCAATCATCATTTTTAGTAAATTGATTATGTTCTTCTTGCAAGGATATGATCTAGAATTTATTATATATTGCTTGATTTATATTTTTAGGTTAAATTATTGTGATAAAGGCACAGTGGTTCACTTCTTTCCTAAGTCCATGCCTAGTTCTAAGACCTTTAGATGGATATATTAAGATTATTTATTTAGGATGACTTGAAGAATATCTCCATTCTCTAGGCAATGAATTTTCAACTTATACCCTTTCTTCAATATTCACAGATTCTACTTCTTTTGTGACTTTAACAACTTATTCTTTCACTTAGATTTTAAGTCTCCTCTACCACCAATATCATTCTATTGAAAACTCTAAAAGATTTCCCAACATTTGGGTAGTTTATAAAGACTCCATTAGATTTTCGGTCAAACATTCCTAGTAGAGATTTCCTATTATTTAAAATGAACACTTTCATCCCAAGACATAAAGGTGAGAGAAGTTGGGTGTCCTACCCTTAAGGATTTCATATGGTGTTTTATTAAGCTTTGATCTAAGATTAACCCTGTTCAGAAAATAACATGCTATGTTTATTGCTTCTACCCAAAAGTATTTAGGAAGTGAATATTAAATTAACATGGCTCAAGAGGCTTCTACTAAGGTCATGTTCTTTCTTTTAGCTACCCCACTCTGTTGAGGGGCTCTAGGATCTAAAAATTCATAATCTTTCCCTTGCTCCTTACAGTAGGTGTCAAATTTTTTATTCTCATTGTCCACCATGATCACTTTGAATTATCAGAATTTTATAGCATAGCTTCCTCTGTGTCAAAGTGCAAAATGATCTAAATTCCTTTTAAGATTCACTTTTATGAGATAGGAATTTAAACCAGGTAAATCCTTAGTATTTATCAACAATCACATACCCATAGACTTTTCCTCATAGGCTTTTAGTGCTAATGGGTCTAAAGAGATCTATGTGAAGGACTTTTAAAGGTTTGCTAGTGTTAATGTCCTTAATTGAGTGGAAGGAGGATTTGACTTACTTTCCTATCTGCCATGTATCATATAGGTGGTCCTAAGTGAATTCTTGTTTGGGTATGCCTCTCACTAAGTTTTTTTTGTGTGATTTTCTAAGATTTTTCATGATTGCATGACACAATCTTAGGGGTATCAATTTCGGGTCACGGGTCGGGTTCGGGTCGGACCTGGAACTGACCCGGATTCAAACAGGTCGACCCTAACCCGACCCGGTTAGGTAAACGGGTCGTAAATGCGAACCCGAACCCGACCCGGCGAGTTGCCGGGTTGACCCAACCCTACCCGGGAACTGTCGCGAGAGGTCGCCGATCACGCGGGGTCGCGAGAGATCGCTGATCACACGGGGTCCCCGGTCGCATTGGGGTCGCGGGATCGAGAGTTGCGTTGGGGTCGCCGGTCGCAACAGCGGGGTGCGCGCTGGGGTCGCGCGGTCGCGCTTAAGTCGCGCGGGTCGGGTCCGGTCGTGCTGGAGTCGCGCGGGTCGGGGTGAGCCCTGGGGTCGCCGGTCGCGCGCGGTCTCGGCGTCGCGCCTACTGGCTGGGGTCGCGCTGGGTCACGGCCTCGCGGGGGGTCGCGATAGGCTACAGCGGGTCGCGACAGACTCGCGAGAAAGTGGGTTGGCGGGTTGACCTAGAAACCCGTCGGGTCAACCTGAACCTGACCCGTTTTTCAAACGGGTCGATTTCTAGAATCCGAACCCGACCCGTTTTGAAACCGGGTAGGGTCCAACTCGGATTTTTCGGGTCGGGTCCGGGTCAGGTTTTCGTGTCATGTCAAATATTGACACCCCTACACAATCTCCTATGTTATAAACATTATCATCAATAATAGTTTTTAGGCAAAGAAAAGCAGTAAGTTAATCATAGTTTAAATAAAGTATTTAAATATTATACATTTTTTTCTTGTAGCATAGTATTTCCATTTAAGCTTATAATATAACTGGTAGGCAAAATTTTAATGTTGAATCCTTTATCATAGAGCTTGCTTATGCTGAGCATATTATGTTTTAAGCCATCTATCAGTAAAAAAAATTCAATCAAGAAAAATTTCAAGTTTGTAATTATACCTGAGCCCACCACTCTCTTGGTGATGTTATCTCTAAGTGTCACCTTGCCTCCTACACTGGCCTTCAGTGAAATGAAATGATTTGAATCTCGAGTAATATGCCTTACACAGCTACTATCCAGGTACCACATGTTCTCATGAGGTACTGTGAGGGCATTCCTACAAAATTATTAGGTTAGATTTTATAACCCAAAGAAGTTTATGTTCCACCTTATAAATTTTAAAAATGAGATGCTTGCATACTATAATGTATTTCATGCAATTTGGGTCTCCACAACAAATGTGTTCTACAGTGGATAGTGTAAGTGTAGGAGATATGCCCTAGCATGCATCTAGAAAAACATCTAAATCCTGTGAATGGATTTACAAGTCTATTTGGGTTATGGTGCCTCTTTCTATGTTTAGATGATACAAGTTGTGATGCTGATTTATGAAATTATGTAGATGATGGTTTATTCTCTTTAAAAGTAGTTAGTTTCACTCACAAAAACTTATTTACACTTCCAAGAATTGAATTATAAAATTTCAATGCATGATCCCTATCACCGGCTTCATCTAAATATACCTTTAATTCTTTAAATTAATTTTTTAAATTAATAAGGGATGCTTTTAAGGAATCATACTTATTACTTAAATCAAGATGCTTATTGTTTAAGGTATCAAATTCATATAATAAAGCCATGTGATTATAAACCAAAGTTGAATGTTTTTTTCTACAATTTTGGAAAATAAAAATTCAAGCTTGCATATAGTTTCTTGAGCTTCCTATATGCATTTTGAATTTTTTCAGAAAATTCAAATAATTTATCATAAGAAAGCTCACATACCTCCTCTTGATCAGAATGATCATGTTCATTATATACCATTAAGCACAAGTTATTACCTCTACTTCTACTTCTATTTCAAATGAGTATAAAGCAGAGTCTGTCCAAAAAGCCTTTTGAGACCTTTTCTTGCCCTTTTTGATCTTAGGTTTTTCTTCACCCTTCCCCTTAATTGGGTGAGTTTTTTAGATTTGGGCAATCAATCCTCATGTGCCATGGCTTCTTGCATGCAAAATAGATGAATTGAAGAGAAATTTTGGAATTTTTATTATATTTACCTTAGATCCATTGCTAATGATGTCTTTACTTTTTTCCTTAGAAAGCTCTTGAACTACCTTGTCCTCAGTGCTATAGTTTTATACATTCTCTTTTCACCTGCATCAAGCTATCTTTGACTCACTCCTTGCTCATATGCAATGAGTTATCTAAGTTATCAATGGAGTAAATATTCAAATACTTTGACTCAGTAATAGAAAAAATATTTTGCATCATAGAAGGAAGGTAGACAACATAAGATCTTATTATCTCTTTCATAGTTAGTAAATTCTCTTCCTAAGGCATGTATGGAAGTAACAATCTAATTGAATCTACTGTACATTTCAAAAATTGATTCACTAGGTTTCATGCTAATAAGTTCATAATCATGAAGCAGAATGTTTAACCTCGATAGTTTTACTTCATTTGTTCTTTCATATGTTATGAAGAGTTTATCTTAAATTTCTTTTCTAGTTATCATGTAGGAACACACATGTAATATTCATATTTTAATGTATAGAAAATGTAGTTTAAACATTTAGCATTAAATTAGACTAAATCTATATCTTTTATTCTCCATTCTAAAAAAGGAAGTTCAATTTTAATGTCATTAACAAAGTATAAATGTGTAGAATATACTTCATGAACTAACAACCACATACAATAATCTATAGATTATAAAAAAGTATAGATGCAAAATTTCCAACAATCAAAAGGAATATTATCAAATAATGGTGGTCGTGTGATTGTATATCCTTCTATAGTATTAAGATTTCCAAAGTTAGATGCTAATCTTTTTTTTTAAGTTTTCTAAAACTTAATTTATGAATCCCGCCATGATTCCACTTGAAAGTTCATGAAGGTTTTTAAACCTTTAGGAACAAGCCCGAGGCTAACCAAGAGGGGGGTCAATTTTTTTTTTAAATTACTTCAAGTAAAAAAATAAAATTTATCTTTTTAAATATTTTAAAATAAATAAGTTCATCCCACAACGTGGAAGCAGATTAAGTTCACAAAAATAAAAAATTTTAACCAAACTAAATAACAAACGAGTGTGGAAATTAATAATGTGGAAAATTAAAAGAATGAACACACAAGATTAGGAAAGTTATGGAGAGAGAAAGTTAGTGAGAGAAACTCTGGGATTTCAAAAAAAAATTTGCCATTTTTTCTATTCGTCTTCAGCGGCGTCATCTTCCACATCTGGGGGATCCGGCGGTCAGCCAGAAGGCCGGCGATCTTGAAAGGAAATTTTGGAGCGCAATCGGATTCTCTCGTCGGAATCCTGGTCAAATTACAGGAAAGGATTATTAATTCTTGTGAAGAAATCTACTTAAGTTTTCATTGGAGGTTCTAATAAGCTTGATGAATTCAACAAGAATTTTAAAAATCTAACAGCAAAACCATTGGTGATTAATGAGGGTGGTTTTTTAACAAAGAAATCTCCTTCCGTTTTGGTGATTGGGAAAGGGAAAGAAATTATAACAGAGGATGTTGGATTTAAATTGAAATCATTTAACAGTCCTGTTTCTGTCAATGAAGTTATTGGTAAATTCAATCTAGAAGCATCATCTTCTAAGGAAACAAGGATCTCAATTATCAAAAAGGTGAATTATGCTTCTCTGCCATCTTCACCTGGTAGAAAGGAATTAACAAATTCCCCCCAATTGAATTTAAAATCCAGAATTGATGACAAGGTGAATGAGAAATTGCTCCAAAGGCAAGATGCTGAGTCTACTCTTAATGAACCAGTTGTTCTGAATGATCCAAACACTCATAAATTTGTGGAGGACAATTCAGTCTGGTATAAGAAGCAGAACATCAAGGTTGATAGCCTAGATATGGGTTCTTTTCTAATAGAAGATGGTAAAGGTATTAAACTACTTGCTGAGAAGGAGTTGGAGAATGCCAAAAGACTGGAAAAAGCTTTAGTAGTGAAGATATTTGGGGATGAAATTCCTTTTCATATGGTTAGCTTGGATCTAAGAAGACAGTGGAATGGTTTTGGGATATTCCATATAACTGGATTGGGAAGTTGATGGATTCTATGCTCATTTGAAGATTCAGTTGTTGTGGAGAACATCCTTTCTGGCGGTCCTTGGTGGGTAAGAGGACAAGTAATGGGTCTGGATAAATGGTCCACTTCATTCAATCCTAATTCTCTCAAAGGAATTTCAGCTCCTGTGTGGATCCAGCTTCCCAATTTACCTCTTCATTGCTGGGATGAGGTAAACATTTGCAGGATAGCTTCGATGGTGGGAAAACCATTCCTACTTGATGGAAATATGTTCCAATGTAGTAGAAGGGAATTTGCATGGATTTGTGTTCGTATTCCCTTAGATATAAAACTCCCAAAAGGCATTTGGATGGAAGGAATTTCTGGGAAGTTTTATCAGGCGGTAGAGTATGAAGGTTTCTCAAACATATGTGAGGAATGTGGTAGAATTGGCCATGTGGTGAACAATTGCTCAGAAGTTAAAAAAGATATTGTGTCAATGAATGCTTGTGCATCTGAAGCATTCAAAATAGGAAAACAAATGGCAGAAGCTAAATCAGTTGTTAATACAGAGAAAGCAAAGGAGGATTCATGGACCCAGGTGAAACATGGCAATAGAAGATTCAAGAGAATGGGTGAAAAGAGGCAATTCTTTAATAGGATCTCTACTCCTATGAAGAAGATTTATATTCCAAAAACTTGTGTTGACAATTCAAAAACAAATGGCACACCAAAAGGAGCTTCTTTGAAAGATGTACAGCTGGTTTCAGAAACTATTGAAGTTCCTGGAATAATGACTGATGGAGAGACTGGATCAGATCTTCTCAGTAAAATTCCAGATATTCAACAAACTGAGGTAAACATGCTTGTGTCCCCTATTAAAACTATCAATAAATTTGATTTACTTGCAAATATGGATGGTTCTATCCTGAATGTAGATATAGAAAAAATTGAAACTGCTTGTATAGAAGAAGGTGAGATTGTTGAACAAATATCTCAGAAATTATCATATGTGGAAGTAGTATTTGATAAAAAAAATATACTTAAGCAAGCAAATGATAAAGACACTCACTAAACTGAGAAGGAAATTATTGATAACTTATCTTCTGGAAAGAAGGTGAAACTGCTCAAAGAATTGAAATCTCTTTGATTAAGAAATATATTGGAAAGAGACAGGAAAAAGTGGGGAGCTAAAAGCAAGAAGATTGGGGGACCTTCTCCCATCTTTAAGCAACAAATTTGATGATTTTCTGGAATTGTAGAGGAGCCAAGAAGGTGGAGGCTGCTCTATATTTGAAGGAAGTGATTAAAGACCACAAAGTTTTTTTTGTTGGGTTGATGGAGACTAAAATTAACTCCTTGGAGAATTCTCAAATTAGCAAATTGCTGGGAAATAATTGGGACTCTTTTCTAGTACCCTCAGAAGGTTTATCTGGAGGATTGACTGTTCTATTGAGAAAGGACCTGGCATCTTTCACAGTGGATGAAGTGTCTTCTTAATTGATAGTGGGTAAATTACAGATTTTCAATAAAGGTACCTGGAAAATTGCAACTGTTTATGGGAGTACCAAAACCACTGAGAGGAAAAAACTTTGGGAATGCTTAGAGAATCATTGCTCGGAGGAAATTCCTACAGTGATAGGAGGGGATTTCAATTGTATTCTATGTCAAGATGAAAAAAGAGGTGGAAAGAAATTCTATTTATCTCAAGGAGCTAAAAATTTGAAGAACTTTATGATCAACAATGATTTACATGAGGTGAAGTCTATGGGTCCTAAATTTACCTGGTGTAACAATAAAGCTGGAGGAGCTCAGATTCTAGAGAAACTAGATAGATGCCTTATTAACTCCAATGCTTTGAACTCTATTCACCTTGCTAAGGCGAAACATCTATCTCACATAGCTTCAGATCATTACCCTGTTTTATTAGAAATTTTCAAACCTGCTGTGGTTAACAAAGCTGATATCCGTTATGAAGACGTGTGGGCAACTTATCATGGAGCAGAGGCTATTGTGAAGAAATCTTGGAATAAATTTGCTGGAATGAATCCGCTTGTTTCTCTCAATGTAAAATTCAGAAGAATATTTAGATCTCTTTTTTACTGGAGCAAGGCCAAGTTCAAAAACCTTATGATTCTTCGGGAAAGATTAAAAGAAGAAATACAGGAATTGCAATTAGAAGAAGGTGAAATGGGGATTTCTTTGCAAAAGCTTCAGATTTTAAGATTCAAAATTAATGAACTCAATGTAACTCTTGCAAGACTTAATACTTGGTCGAGGCAAAGAGCTAAAGCAAGGTGGATGGAAGAAGGAGATTGCAATTCTGGTTTTTTTCATGCTTTTGCTAATGCCAGGAAAAACACCAACTGGATTAGTCACATTAAGACTCATGAAGGTAAGATAATGGAGGATGCTAATTAAATTCAGAAGGTGTTTTCTGAATTTTTCCAGCTGAAATGGAAGCATAGAAATTGTATAATTGAAGGATGGCCAAATCCTGGAGCAGTAATCAATGAGAATGATCAAGTTGTTTTGGAAGCTGAGTTCACTAGGGAGGAGCTTCAAACTATCATTGAAATATCTGGTAGCAATATTGCACATGGAGTGGACGGGATAACTTTTTCCTTCTTGAAAAAATTCTGGAATTTGATTTCTGAAGATGTTTGGTTAGCAGTGAATCATTTCCTGGTTTCTGGAGACATGCATATATCGTGGAAGGAAACCATTATAGTATTGATTCCAAAAATTCAAAATCCTCAAGAGGTAACAAATTATCGACCTATTAGCTTATGTTTGACCATTTATAAAATTATTGCAAAAATGCTCTTGAGTAGATTGGAATTGGTTATTCATAAATTAATCTCGACTGATCAAGCTGCTTTTATCAAAGGACATTCTTTGTCAGATCATGTTCTTTTAGCACAAGAAATATTCAACAAATTCCGTTATTTTAAAGCTAGAAAATGTCTATTGGCAAATAAAGCTTGACATGGAACAAGCTTATGATAGTGTGGGATGGGATGCTTTAAGGCAAGTGCTTTCTCATTTTAACTTTCCTACTAAGTTTAAGGAACTCATTTTACAGTGCATCTCAAATCCCAAATATTGCATTTTGATAAATGGTAAGAAATTAGATTGGATTAATGGAAAAAGTGAATTTAGGCAAGGTTGCCCTTTATCCCCTTATTTGTTTATTCTTTGCTCCCAAATCCTATCAGATGCTCTTAATGGTAGGAAAGGGGATATAGGGATTTCTATTTCTCCCAAGGCTCCTAGAGTGTCCCATTTGCTTTATGCGGATGATATTTTGATCTTCTCTGAATGCAAGAGTAAATTAATTAAAGAATTGAAAACTATCATTAATAATTATTGCTTATGGTCGGGGCAAAAAGTTAACAAGGGAAAGTCTATGGTTATTTTTGGCAAATTTACTAACCATAGAACTAAAAAGAGAATCTCCAATCTTCTTAAATTCAATGTGGTCAAAGAATTTTATTATCTTTGTGTAAAGATGACATTGAGGAGGATGGTATCTTCGGATTTCTCTAAACTTATGGTAGTGGCAGCAAATAGATTAAATATTTGGGGACAAAAGTTCATCTCTTTGGAAGGCAAGATGGTTCTCATTAAATCAGCATTCCTCTCTCTTCCTATGTTCTTAACTTCAATCTCTCTTGTTCCCTTAAGCATTTTAAATGAATTTGATAAAATGTGTAGAAGCTTTTTGTGGAAAAAGAACAATGGAAATACAGGTATTCACTATACATCTTGGAAAAAGCTATGCAAGACCAAGGAAGAAGGCGGCAGTTTCAAGGATTGGTCCATTACGGGCCAAATTAGCATGGAATTTCTGTACAAAGCCTTCTACAATGCTGAATCAAATCTTAAGAGCTAAATATGGTGACGACGTCTGGTTGACTCCAATGAAAAGAGAATGCTCATCGACTTGGAAAATCATCACTATGGGAGCTCAATTTCTTAGAAACATTGTAAGATGTGTTGAGTCTAGTAATTAGGTTGTTAAGCCTAAGTAAATGTCCCACGGCTACCAAGAGGGGGGTGAATTGGTAGTTTTAAAATTTTAAACCCTATTAATGATAAAGTTGAACCGAAATAAAATTTTCTTTTAAAGTTTGTAGAAAAATGTTTTTCAACCACAGAGTTGTTAAAACTGAAATTTAAAATGCGGAAACGTAAAAGCAATAAAGTAAATGACACCAGATTTATAGTGGTTTGGTCTATAACCAGACCTACATCCACTCCTCAGAGGCACCCTCTGAGTATTGCACTAATACCACAAAGTGACTCTCCTTTAGCACCCACAGCAAGGCGGAGAAGCCTGTACAAAACCCTCTTTTCACCACTACCCGGTGCGGCAGAGAACCGTCGTCCTTTTACACAATCCACAGTGCTGGCAGAGAACCGTCGTCCTTTCACACTCTCCTAGTGTGGGCAGAGAACCCTACGGCTGTTCACACTCTCCAAGTGTAGGCAGAGAACCTTCTTCCTTTTACACTCTCCTAGTGTAGGCAGAGAACCGTCGTCCTTTCACACTCACCTAGTGTGGGCAGAGAACCCTCGTCTGTTCACACTCTCCAAGTGTCGGCAGAGAACCGGACCTTCTTGAATGATCTTCTCACAAGAATCTAGAAGGAAGAAAGAAAAGAGTGAAGAAATCCAATTTCACAAGTAGAGATTCTTACCTTAGCAATCCAAGTGAAGCCTTCTCGCTCCAATGGTAGGAATCCTCCTTTGAAAGCTCTCTTCCACTCTCTCCTTGGCTATTCTCTCAATAGGCACGAAGATCAAATGACAAAAAGATTGGGTGGCAGTCTAATTTGGACTATTTATACAAAAGACATGAAAAACCGCCCAAAAACTGCAAATTTCCAATTCTGTACGCAGTGGATCGTCCCGTACGATCCTGGATCGTCCTGGATGATTTTACTTAAACGATCTGAAACGACTCAATTTGTATATGTGTACGAAATGACTTCGTACAGCTGATCGTCCTGTACGAACTAGGTTCGTCCAGTACGAACGGTTATTACAAGGTCGGTTCTAGAAACTGCTGAAAACTGTCCTAAGTCGGTTTATCGTTTGGACGAAAATATGTTCGTCTGGACGAAAATTTTCTAGAGAGCCGATCATCCTGGACGATTATTTATTTCGTCTGGACGAAAATTTTCCAGAGGACCAATCGCCGGGGACGATAATTTGGTTTCGTTTGGACGAAAATTTTCCAGAGAGCTGATCGTCCGGTACGATAATTATTTTCATCTGGACGAAATTTTTCCAGAGAGCTGGTCGCCTCGTACGATGGTAAAATTTGTATGGATGAAATTTTACAGAGAACCCATCGTCCGGGACGATATTAAAATTCATCCTGGACGAATAGGACTTAGAAAAATTTTTCAAAGCAAGTTCCTATTCGTTCCAAATGCTCTATAGAAGATAACTGACAGATCGTCCAGTACGATAAATATCGTCCTGTACGATCAGTATAGAATTTCAAGATCTCCTTATTTGTGTGTGTAAGATTTTATTCACTCAATTACAATCACTCCCTTTCAAAATTAATTCAGAGAAAAGACAAACTTCAAATAAACAAAATTTCTCATGTTGAAATTGATTTGAAGTTTTCGTAGTCTGGAGTCTGATTTTCCTGAAATGTTAGTACACACAAGAGCAAGTGCAAATCTTCTGAAATTGATAGGAGATAACTATACATTTGAACAATATGTTTGGAATCATCAAAACTACATAAGTTGCACAAATATAAATCATTCAAATAGCAACTATTCAAACAAGATGGAATGTTTCTAATGGCAATTCAATCAACTGGATGTTCGATAGCTGGATTACAGATAGAAGCTTAGCAAGATGGCCAACATTTGTAAAATGTTTTGAACATAGTGAATTCAAAATGAGTTATTTCATTTCTAAAGGGAATTGGAATACTGATCAGATTCAAACTACATTTGGGGAACATCTGAGGGAGCTTATTATTCAAATTCCAATTCAAGCCGAAAGAGGATTTGATCTCATTGAGCTTAATTCTAAATTTTCAGGAAAATCAATCACTGTTTTGGCTTTTCAATCAGCTTCGGATAAAGATGGTGACGGTTTTATATGTAGTTGGATGAAAAAATTGAAGTTGAGACCGAAGATTGAGCTTTTTTGGTGGAGGTTGTACAATGATGCCATCCCTTCTAATGATTTTCTAGTTAGAAGGAAATTGAGTTACTTCTCAGGATGCCCGAGGGGATGTAAAGAAGATGAGAATGAGTGGCATATAGCAGGCTTCATGAAGTAAACTTTTTGCTCAATAACTGGGGATTCAAAATACCTATCTACAACAATTTACAAGATTGTTTTGAAGGTTTAAAGAAGCTTGTGGGGAAAAATTCTATCATTGCCAATATGTATTGTACGTCTACTTGGCTAGTGTGGAAAAGTATATGTAAATTGACTCATGATGGAATAAAAGATTCCAATAATTTCTTGGCAGCAAATGTGGTATCTACATCTACATTCAGCAACTTTATTAATCAATTTCTGGAAAATTGGGATACTAACCAGCGTAAGTTGTACTGCTCTTGGTATCCTTTTCCAACCGGTTGGATTAAATTAAATGTAGATGCTTCTATCTTATCAAACAATGTGGCTGGATTTGGAGGTGTAATAAGGGATGATAAAGGAAGATTCCTTTTATCTTTTGGAGTAAATATTATGCATTGGGATATTGCTCAAATTGATTTGATGGAAATTCTTCACTTGAAAAATATAATCCATGATTGGATGTTTGAAGCTCAAGGAATCATTATTGAAGGAGATAATTTCAACATTATCAAACTTCTTCAATCGGCTATGAAGAATTGGAAGGTTAGTAAATGCATTAAAGATAACTTGTCATTCCTTCTTGATTTCAATCAAGTTATGTTTTCTTTTACTAAAAGATGTTGTAACAAATTAGCGGATATATGTGCTAATTTGGCTATAAAGAACTCGTTTATTTGGGATGACATTAGTGTTCAAGATATTCCTCCTTCATTCTTGTTTTGCTTGAAGGAGGAATGTGACTCTTTAGGTTTGCTTTAGGCCTTGTTTTTAGGCTATTTTTTATTATTATTAATGCTAATTTTATTTCATAAAAAAAAAAAGAACACACAAGATTATGAAGTGGTTAAGTTAAATCTAACCTACATCCACTCCCTGTAGGCCTACTCCGACAGTTGTACTAAACCTTTTAGTGTCTCTCCTTTAACCCCACCCCCCCCCCCCCCCCCCCCCCCCCTCGCCAACTAGGTGGAGAGCCCTTATAAAATCTCTTTCATCGACCAGGTGGGGTAAAGTACCTTGAACAATTTTCACCTAGCTCATGAAGGTAGAGAACATGAATCCTTTTTCTCCCTCCTTATGTAGGCAGAGAACCTGAATCCTTTTACTCTCTCCTGAAGTAGGCAAAGAACCTGAATTCTTTTACTTCCTCCTAGAGTAGGCATAGAACCTAAATCTAATTCCGAAGAATGTCTCCCAAGAGCCACTAACGAATCAAGAAAGTAGCTAGAAGAAGATAATGGAAGACTTACTTGGAGTAACCTTTATGGATCCCTCATAACCCACCCTCATAAGAATCTCTCCCTATCTTCTCTCCCAAAGCTCTCCCTCTCTTCCTCTGAGTTCCCTCTCAAGAAAAATTAATAGCAAAAAATGTTCAATAAGATAATAAGCGAGGTTAAAAGATAGCCTCCAAAGAAGCCCTAAATTTTAATTTGGCGCTTCTAGTCATCCATTAAGATCATGAGATCAACATGTATGATTAGCTCAAAATAATACTTTCAGACAGTACGAACTATATACATATGGACTATTTGTTCAATAGATTATTCTAATTACGATGTATGATTCTGCAATCATTATGTATGATTACTTGAAGAGATTGAACTAGTCATCCAATGTTATAGCTAGAGATTAAATACCATCCCATGAAGTGATTGGTTTGTACCGTACAAAGATTGGGGATCATCCTTTACAATGAGTGAAAATTATGGCTTTTCATCTTTGATGATGGGCAACATCTAATTATTGTTCCATATAAGAATCAAGTTGTATAGTAAGACCGTATCCAATCATCCTATACAATATGATTGAAAGTTTTAACCATAATCAATCACTGAATCACAGGATCAATTTAGGTATAATTATCATAGATCCTACAATATGTTGTTTATTATATAGTATGATTAGACCCAAATTTTGAATATTAAAATATTACTTAAATTATGATTTGTGGTTGTTTTACCGATTATAATGGATCATCCTATATGATCTAGATCATACAGTACAATGAGTTTAATCAATCTTAATTAACTTTGGTCCCCTAATTACAGTTTTCTTTATTAACAAATCATATAGTACTATATAAATCATACTGTATGATTAGTTCAAAAAATAAAATTTTTCTAACTCACTCCCTTGAGTGTGTGTGTGTGTGCAAGGTGACTTAGCTTAGTATCCACCATATACATGACTTGAATCAAAATAGGTAAAGTACATTGAAATTGAATTACAAATTGACTCAACCTTAGTCTACCCAATCTTGAGCTGATCTAAATTTAAAGTGAATGGTGAACCTGAAATGTTATTGAGCAGGGCAAAACAGATATGCAATCAATTGAACTAGTATAGTAAAAACTGTAATAATATTTGTTATCATCAAAATCATAGGACTTGAGTCCAGATTTGCAACACTAACCCTATTCTCAACCTTAGATTTAATTTATTATGAGAGAATATGTACTTCAGAGTTGGATGATGAATAAAATTTATACCTCACTCCATACATATAATGGCTCCAATTATTCAAGTGAAATACAATCATCGCTAAATCTAAATCATGACTGGGATAATTCATTGCATGTTTCTATAATTTCTTAGAAGTATAAACTAACAACCTGTCCATTCAAAGAAGAAACATTAAACACATGTAAATTATTAACACCAAATGGAATAGTCAACCTGGGAGCCTATACAAAATATTCCTTCATCTTTTAAAAATTAGCCACACAAACTGATGTATAAGAAAATTACACGATCTTCTAATTCAACATCGTCAAAAGAATCAAAATTTTTTAAAAGAATCTTACATTATTTACTAAAATTTCTTACAATGATAGAGAAACTTTAAACACCTGATATTGAAGTTGACCTTGGTAAATAAACTTTAACTTCTACCTTTTGGGGATCTATAAATATCCCATACTTGCTAATAATATTCCCCATAATTATCACAAACCTCAACAAGAATTCACACTTTAAAAATTAAACATATAGATGGTGCTACCTCAAAGTCTATAATGCCAACCTCAATTATTTTGCATGATTTTCATTTATTCTTGAGTACAAAAAATATATATCAATAAGCATAATTATGATCTAATAAAAATATTTTTTTGAACACACAAATTCATTACATCCATTAATATTTTAGTGTATCCAAAAAGGCAGAATAAGAAAACTCATATTGGTCATATTCGATACTAAAGGTTGTCTCTACCATATCTTCTGCCTTTACTCAACTACTGATATCCATATTTTTAATATATATTGGAAAATACTAAGACACTTTCCAATTGATTGAATAAATCATTAATCCTAAGCAACACATATGTACTATTAATTATCACCCAAAGGAGATGCACTAGGTCAAATGAATTCTTAATCCATTAACTCCTAAAATTGAACTTTAATTTCTTGTATATTTAAGTTCCATTCTATTAGGGATTATTATGATTGGAGAAGTACCAAACATCACTTTAGTATAAAGCTCTACCTCTCTCTCAAGAAGGAAACTCGCAAGCTCCCTAAGGATCATATTAGGGAGCTATTGCACCACAGGGATATCATTAATAACTCTAATATATTTACTTTCATCTCTATCATATGTAAGAAATATGTGAGTTCTATACTTTCACAACTTTTTAAATTACACGGCTTAAATTAAATATGATCTAACACTTTAAAAATAAATCATCTCTCCATTAACATGTAATACTACCATATTTCATTGTAATCAATTTGGCACAATTATATAGCCAATTCATATTGAACATAACATCAAATTTTTCCAGGGGTAACACAATCAATCTATAATATAACATCCTATCCAACATCTAAATATCAAATATATGGACTTGATTAGTAGGTAAATAATCACTCAAAGGAAATATTATAAATAAACCAAATAACAAATGAATAGAAGATAAATTGAAGATATATAGAAATATTTGAGACAAAAAAGAATGGCTAGCTCTGAATCAAACAAAGCTTGACATGATAGAGTAGAAATAAAAATCATACATGTCTCTATATCTAGGCTTGATTAATACTAACTATGACACTAGTTTCCCTTTGAGCTCGACCTGTATGGATCCAAACAAATAATTAAATACTTCTTCTAGATAATCCCTCCCTAATAACTCTCAAAGGAACTACTCTAGACTATGTGCCTAACCTTTGGTCTTCTTGCTTTCTCTACTCTTGCAAGGCATTAAGCTATCTTAGGGCTATATTGACGACTTGTAAAAAACTATCTAGTAAACAAAAAATAACAGCCCTAATGTCTCTTTCCATAAGATCAATATACTAAAGTGCTACTAACTTACATAATGAATCTACACTTCCATAAATTTTTGGACCTCCCCAGCATAACTCATTGGCCCCAAATTGGCTCTTCTTATTTATGGGGGTGTTTGTTTAAGTGTATGTGGAAGAGTTATTTAGTTTTAATAGTGGTAAAATTAAATGCTAATGAAATCTCTTACCAGTACACATTAATATGCTAAGTGAACCCTACTAACACAAGTGTATGTGCTTATCAAGTAAAAAATTATTATGATAAGAGTGTTAAACCCATAAGCAAATAGTAGAAAAAATTGATTCTAATATTGTCCACTGAAACTACTAAATTTATCCTACATAATAAAGTTAAAGGCTAATTACCATAGCTACTAAGAAATACAAAAAATAGTTGAGATTAAAGATGTTTTGGACTAATGATGGTTAATGAATCTATGTTCTCATAAGCACACTTATCTACAATAATTATGAATTAGATCTTATGCACCTTTATATGGCTATCGATCTTGTAAAGGTGAAAGGAAATGTTTATGACCTCTTTATAGTTATTATATTTCCATAGATTTTAGAATCCTAGTCATCTTATATCTAGGTATAAAAGTGTTTCATTTTAATACTCTTAATTATTCTAATATTCCTCCATCGAGATAATGTATCAAGCCATCATTTAAATTTATACATGTCCATTGCACAAATTAATTTAAGCATGTGAGATATTGAAAACAATAATTCATATTTATTCACAAGAGTCTACATTAGTATTTTCATAGATTTTCACATCAATAGTATGAAACTAGATTTTAGATGATCATAGATGTAAAATTCAACAAAACACTTTCCATTATTTGGTCATAAAAAGAGTATAAATAAAAAAAGTGAAGAAAATAGTATCCGGAATGAAGAGTTTTGAAGAATTTCAAATAGATCCTACAGATGGACTCTTCATTGAGAAATTCTCCGCTTACACCTTCAATCTCCACACTCCTTTCCACACATATGTGTGGTTTTACTCTCTACTTATACAACCAACCACTAGACTTTATGTCACTCACTATCCTATGGTTCCTTGATTACAAAAGAAATTAAAAAATAATCCTTTTTTTACATGACATAAATAGACTCATGAGCCGTAACAATTGATAAGGTGGTGTCGCAGTATTAAAATAAAACTAATATCTCATCACTGTTAAATGTGCTCCACTGGAATGTTTAGTTGACCTGGTGTGATTATTAACTAATCAGACAAGATGCTTAATTAATCTGGCTTGACACTTCTTATGTCTAACTATTCCACTATAGCACTACAAAATATGGGAGTTGAGGCACTTTCTTACACATCTTGTGTTGTGGTGCTTTTGAGATTGGCACTTTAATGTTAAATTATTTATAATTTTTCCTTACACACAGGAATTGTAATGTTCATTCATGGAACTATCGCATTGGGTGGCATTATCGCATTGGGTAGCAATATGGCATTAAACTTCATTCTACTCGGCACTGAAGTAAATGAATTTTCTTGAGGCTCAAGTGCTGCAATGTCTTGTTTTGGCCCTAGGTCATTAAAGACACTACGATGCTAATAGTTTTGGAACTCTGATGTTGGGTTCTTAACTTTATAGTTTTTGCTCCTTTTATTGAATTAGTCCAATGAAATATCAACTAAAACACACATCTTTACTGAAATTTAATACCATAAAAACAAACTTTAATTTTGCTCATTAAATTCCCCCCAGCTTTAGCTCTTGTTTGTCCTCAATCTACTGTGTTTGCACCTTTGATTAACTAATTGTTACCAATAGGAAGAAATTGCATGTTAAAATATAGGATAATGATCACTATTGTGATTTTAATTTTAATGATCAAAGTGTGGCAATTTTTTTAAAAAATCATGAATAAAGTATCATAAAGAATCTTTTCTAGCTCTCATAAATTGAATCTCCATAAAATTAAAAAAAAAAATGAAATAATATTATTCTTAGGCTTAGCAACTTTGTAAGGTGAAAAATACTTTGCTAGGAACTTACGTGCTAACTAATTCCAAGCAATTATGGAGCATGTGGGCATGAACTTAAATGACATTTTCCTTTATCTATTATAGAAAATAGAAATAGATAAAGTCTAATAGCATCATCATTGATTTTATTACACTTGAATGTTTCATAAATATCTAAAAAATTGGCTAAGTGTATGTTGGAATCCTTAACATGAGTTACCCCAAATTGATAATTCTTTACCATTTGGATTATGACAAGTTTCAGTACAAAATTATTAGCTTGGACGGTAGGTTGGATGATAGTCCAATGAATACCATTTACTAAGGGATAGACATACTTCCCAAGAGGTCTAGGATGGTATTGATCTAGATTTGGTTTGGTCATTCTTATAGTTAAAGTCTTTCTATTTTTTATATTTTTTTGTAAGGGTTTATTTTTAAGTTAAAAAATATGGGTTCTTTACGAGATTTACTATACATACACCAACAACAAAAAAATGAAAGGCAATAAAACAAATTAAAATAAAATTTTTAAAACAAAAGAAAATAATTATGAATTCATTGCTTATCAAAAAAATAATGAAAACAAAATAAGTAGAATTAAATTTAAAATTTTTTGAACAATATATAAACAATTACAAAGTGCACACTACTTCCCCATCAACGATGCCAAAAATGTGATGAGGTTATATTTGTTTTATTGTATGTGGAAGAGTTATTGTGCCTTAGTGGTGGTAAAATTATATGCAAATGAAGTTGCTTACCACTACACATTCATTTGCAAAATGCTCCCAACTAACAAAAGTGCTCATTTCAATCAAGTAATAACGATTTATATGAAGAGTTTCAAACCCATTAGAAAATAAGTAAACCTTAATTGACTCTAACAGTGCATACTAAGAATATTAAATTTATCCTACATAATGAAATCAAGGGTTAATTACTACAACTGCTAAGAAATACTAAAAATAGTTAAGATAAAAAAAAATATTTTTTTGGGACTAATAATGGCAAATTAATCTATGTTCTCCTATGCAGAGTCGTGAACAATAGTTATGAATCATAGCTTATGCACTTTTAGATCTCTGATGAACATGTAAAGGTGTAAATAAAGCTTTATGTCTTCTCTATAGTTATCATACCTCCATAGATTATAGAATCTTACTCAACTTATATTTAGATATGAAAGCATTCCATTTTAATACATCTAATTTTTTAACATTCTTCCATCAAGGAAATGGGAGATATTAAATTTATACATTATGATTAGCATGGGAGATATTAAAAATTTATACATGGTAATTGCATACATTAAATTTAATACAAGGTCATTGAATAAATACACTCAATTTTAAATTTATATGTCATTCAAATTTAATACACTCAATTTTAAATTTATACATGGTCATTACATAAATACACTCAATTTTATATTTGATATTGAAAGTTCGTTAGGGATGTTAAGCCCTATAGAACTGGCCCAAGCTAATTTAAAAGAGAGAGGTGAATTGGAAAACTTTAAAACCAAAGATAAAACTAAAACCAATATCACCACATAGAAAACCAATAATGCGGAAAATAAAGTGAGGAATTAATAAAGAAAGAACACACCGGATTTATAGTGGTTCGGTCAAACCTTGACCTACGTCCACTCCTTGGAGACACCCTCAAAGTATTACACTAACACAAGTGTCTCTCCTTTAGCCCCCACAGCTAGGCGGAGAAGCCCTTATAAAATCACTTCCACCTCTCCCGATGCGGCGGAGTTGTCGGGTCCTTTGATACCAAAGAGACTTCTTCTTTGGTGAACTTACCTCGAGACAAGCCTTGAATCCGATGGTACTAAGGTGCGAGTTCGCCGGAGCAACCGTGTGGAACCCCCTCCACACTCCCTTAAGTCCCCCCTCACAGGATCTTCTCCCTCTCTTAAACTCCACCCTTTCCTCTCTCCCTTTCAAGCTCTCTATTCAAGTTTCCCCCACAAGAACGAAGCTCCATTGGCTGCCAAAGACACTTACAAAAAGTGTTATGCCAAAGCTTAAATAGAAGCTCTTCAAACGAGCTCATTAATGTAAGTTGCCGACATTATTGTCCAGGCCAATAGGTATATCGTCCTGGCCAATTAGTTCAAATTCAGCTCAATGGCCTGGGTCGATTTGGGACGATCATGAAGAAAATTGGTTACATCGTTCTGGCCGATACTTCGATCGTCCTGGCCGATTAGCTTAAAACTGATTTCTATCATCCTGATCATCGCCCTATTTTGGAGCTGGCCGATGTCAATCGTACAGGACATCATCCTGGCCGATCCAATTATTGTCCCAGCCGATTGGATCGTATCAATCTGCCATTAATGATTTCCAAATATAACCATATCAATTTAGGTATAATTGAGTCAGATCGTCCTGGACGATAGTAATATCGTCCTGGCCGATTGCCTAAAATAAAGAATACCTAAACTTCTTATGGCGGTTGATTTCTTTCTGAATTGAGAATATCGTCCTGGCCGATACATGTATCGTCCAAGCTGATCTGTTTAAGTGCTTATGACGGCTGCCTTAATGTGGATGCCCTAATTAGGGTTTCTTATGTTAGACCGATCGTCCAGGACGATATTATAATCGTCCTGGCCGATGTTACCAAAAATAGAAATCATAAAGGGAAAAGTGAATTTCTACCAAGTTACAAAACATCAGGTGCCACACCAAATACAATAGACTCAAGAAAGGAAAAAAGGTACAAACTGACTCAATCCTAGTATACCCAATGTTAAGCTGGTTCAAGTTGCAGTCTGATCATGTGGACCTGAAACGTTAGTTTATAAGGAAATTGTAGAGAAATAAGAATTGTTTGCTATTATCAAAAACATGAACCAAAGATCCGCAACAATCTCCCCCTTTTTGATGATGGCAAACAATTTGAATTTTCAAAAAGGATTATTTTCTCCTAATCTCCCCCTCACATGAATAACACTTTAAAAATAGGGAAGATAAAAAATGTTTTTGTTGTTTTAAAATTTTTGAAAAGAAAACAAAGGATACAAAAAATTCAACAATACATTCTCCCCCTTTGACATTATCAAAAAGAGAGAATGCACATAAAACAAAACAAAAGAAAAATATTCTTAAAATGAGAAAGTTACCTCTTAGTTTTAATCAAAAACTTTAGTAGAATTAAATTGACAACGCATATCCCAGTAAAAGGTTAGAAATTCAAAATCCGATAATCCAAACTCAAGTTCTAAAAAAAGGCTCAAAAACTTTTTATTTCAATATCTAAATCATAAAATAAATTAGAGAAAGAAACAATCTTTTTTTAAAAACTCCTTCCATAAAATATATCTAATAGAAGATTAATGCACGAATTGTTGAATCAAGAATCAAAATTTTCAAAGTTAAGTATCGAAAGTATCAAGGGTTTTCTTAAGCTTTTTAAGAAGTATAAGAATGGTAAGCATTAACTTTTTGTGGGCTCATTTTATGCCTCTTGACAATTGGTTGGCGCACTGCGCATCTTTTGATACACTTTGTGTATTCTATAATTTTCAATTTGGCGCTTTGCGCATCTTTTATTTTTGGCATCATTGGCCAATTTTCTTTTTTTGAAAATGCTTCTTTTCTTAACTCTTAAAAACAAAGGAAAACCCATCTTAGTGACAAAGTGAATTTCTTGATTAAAAAATTATGAGTTAGATTCAACAACTTGCAAAAGATTCATATGCGATAAATAAAACGTAGGGAGAAAATAATTTTGTTTCAAAAACTAATTTAAAAAGATGAAATAGATTTTAAATCAAAAGTAGGATAACCTCTTTTAGGAAATAGAGATTGAGAAAAGAAAATAATGAGTTTCCTTCCTTTGACTATTTAGAGAAGTCAAACAAAATTTACCAAAGATTTTAAAAAAATAGGAAGTAGATTTTTCATTTTTAGAACAGTGAGTGTGTATGTTGGATCAAAGAAAAATACGAATAATAAATAAAAGGAATAAGTAAAAAGAAAAAGAAAACAAAAGAAAAAAAAACCAACAAAAAGAAAGAGAAACACAAATAGCCCTTTTTAACCATTATCTCTTTCCTAGTCCGATTCTTCAGACACCATGTCTGCCCATGAGATTTCGTATTTTTCATTATTTTCCCAATTAAACTTTAGCTTTGCCTTGTCATTTTCTTTTGCAGGGAGAATTCTTACATAAGGGCACGTATTCTTCATATGTCCAGGTTTTCTACATCGAAAGCAAACAATGTCAGAGGAAATATGGACATCCTTACCACTTTTACCTTTCTTCCACTTTTGCTTATGCATTGGTGAGCTTTGTGATTTCCTTGACAATTCATTGCTATCGTCACCAACTAAGCTTCCTTTTTCCGTTTCTTCAACTTTTAGAATGATCGTTTCACCTGCATCCAAAAGTCTTTGACCCAACCCTTGCTCATAGGCAATGAGTGAGCCAATCAAATTATCAGTAGAATAATCATTCAAATTTTTTGATTCACAAATAGCAACAACTTTATCATCAAATTTTTCAAGTAAACAACGAAGAATTTTTTTAAGGCATGCAATGAAAAATCTTTTCCTAAGGCATGCAATGATGTAGTAATTTGAATAAACCTTGTATACATATCTAAAATTGTTTCAAAAGGTTTTATAGAAAACATTTAAAATCATGCATTAAAATATTCAACTTTGATTGCTTGATTTCATTAGAGCCTTCGTATATGGTGTGCAATTTATCCCAAACTTCCTTACCAGTAGTGCACGTGGAAATTAACAAAAAATAATCAGAATTTAAAGCACAGAAAAAATAATTTAAAGATTTTGCATTTAATTGAGCATCCATTCGTTCATCCCTATTCCATTGATTACAAGGAATATCATTTTTAATTCCATTAACAATACGTGATGGTGATGAATAACCAGTTAAAATCATATGCCACATGCGAAAATCAATTGATTGCAAAAAAGTAGACATGTGAATTTTCCAAAAATCAAATGTAATTTTTTCAAACAATGGTGGTCTAGTGATTGAATATCCTTTCGCAATAATACGATTAGAAATATTAGCCATGGATCAAAATTCAAAAGTTTTTAAAAACTTATTTTATGAAAACCGCTCTGATACTACTTGAAAGTCCGTTACGGATGTTAAGCCCTATAGAACTGGCCCAAGCTAATTTAAAAGAGAGAGGTGAATTGAAAAACTTTAAAACCAAAGATAAAACTAAAACCAATATCACCACATAGAAAACCAACGATGCGAAAATTAAAATGCGGAATTAATAAAGAAAGAACACACCGAATTTATAGTGGTTTGGTAAAACCTTGACCTACGTCCACTCCTTGGAGGCACCCTCCAAGTATTGCACTAACACAAGTGTATCTCCTTTAGCCCCCACAGCTAGGCGGAGAAGCCCTTACAAAATCACTTCCACCTATCCCGGTGCGGCGGAGTTGTCGGGTCTTTTGACACCAAAGAAACTTCTTCTTTGGTTAACTTACCTCGAGACAAGCCTTGAATCCGATGGTACTAAGGTGCGAGTTCGCCGGAGCAACCGTGTGGAACCCCCTCCACACTCCCTTGAGTCCCCCCTCACAGGATCTTCTCCCTCTCTCAAACTCCACCCTTTCTTCTCTCTCTTTCAAGCTCTCTCTTCAAGTTTCCCCCAAAAGAACGAAGCTCTAATGGCTGACCAAATACACTTACAAAAAGTGTTATGCCAAAGCTTAAATAGAAGCTCTCAAAATGAGCTCTTTAATGCAAGTTGTCAACATTATCGTCCAGGCCGATAGGTATATCGTCCTAGGCCGATTAGTTCAAATTTAGCTCAACGGCCTGGGACGATTTGGGACGATTAGAAGAAAATTGGTTACATCGTTCTGGCCGATACTTCGATCGTCCTGGCCAATTAGTTTAAAACTGATTTCTATCGTCCTGATCATCGCCCTGTTTTGGTGCTTGGCCGATGTCAATCGTACAGAACATCGTCCCGGACGATCCAATTATCATCCCAGCCGATTGGATCGTATCAATCATCCATTAATGATTTCCAAATATAACCAGATCAATTTAGGTATAATTGAGTTAGATCGTCCTGGACGATAGTAATATCATCCTGGCCGATTGCCTAAAATAAAGAATACCTAAACTTCTTATGGCGGCTGATTTCTTTCTGAATTGAGAATATTGTCCTGGCCGATACAGGTATCGTCCAGGCCGATCTGTTTAAGTGCTTATGACGGCTGCCTTAATGAGGATGCCCTAATTAGGGTTTCTTATTTTAGACCGATCGTCCAGGACGATATTACTATCGTCCCTGCCGATGTTACCAAAAACAGAAATCATAAAGGGAAAATAGAATTTCTACCAAGTTACAAAACATCAGGTTCCACACCAAATACTCAAGAAAGGAAAAAATGTACAAATTGACTCAATCCTAGTCTACCCAATGTTAAGCTGGTTCCAAGTTGCAGTCTGATCATGTGGACCTGAAACGTTAGTTCATAAGGCAATTGTAGAGAAATAAGAATTGTTTGCTATTATCAAAAACATGAACCATATATCCGCAACAGATATGTCATTCAAATTTAATACTGTCAAATTACTAGTTCCACTATAGCTAATCCTTAATTCTCCACCATTCATAAAATTATTAAATCTAAAGAAAGCTACAAGAACTTTGACTTCTCTAATCCGGCTCATATTTGAATTAAGTAGAGCTCTAATAAACTATCATCTAAGGCATTATCTATCTCTAGCCAACTTATCACAGTGTCTAATTTCAATTGGGAATAAACCTGCATTCCAAATCTCTATAGTGCATGCTTCCATCTCCCATGTTGAAAAAAAATCTCTATGGCTCAAAATTAAGGGCATTAGTGACAACATCTCTCCTCCCCTGGTTGTTCATGGAGACTTTAACTATTGTAGATTTTCTAATGTGAAATGTTGTGGCAACATCATTCCTAATAGTAAATATGGGCTCTTGATAAGTTGATTAACTGGTTTTAGAAAATTATCCTCAAGTAGCCTATTCTGCACCTAGATTATTTAGATAATATACAATCTTATTCATATTAAGCTTGTCAAAACACATGTTAATGATTACTCATTGGAGCATCATCCCCTTTCTTTCTATAGAGTATTCAACCCTCACTCTTATGACCACTCTTCTATCATTTTGAGTTTAAATAAAACTAATTAGAAAAACATATATTATTTTCAAGAATTTTTGGACAAATAACCTTAATTTTTAGGATGCTTTTATTGTAACTTTATATCAAAACATATGAGATAAACACATATGTACTTTCTAATTATAATTACAAAATATAAAATCTACTATCAAATCCAAGTCATGGCAATTTCTATCAACCTCTATCCATGAGCTTAATTCCCAAACATTCTTAATTATAACTCATTAGTAAAGACCCCTCAAACTCCACCTTAAATGTAAATTTTAAACTCATTAACGATCAGCTTTCCTCCTTCTCCTCATCTTATGAAACTTTAGTCATTTTAATAACTAAAGTAAAGTGCCATTCTAAAATGGAAGATGACCTTAGGATCCTATATTACAGAACTAAAATTCAACAAAATAATAACAATATTAAAGAGATCACAAATACCTCGGGACATTCTCCACTCCCCGAGACATTTTTAGCACCATCGTTCAATAATTTTGAACTCTGTTCAACCCCAACCTTGCCTCTTCCTCGCCCAACCCCATCATCATCCCTTTTGAACATAATATCACTACAGACCTATATCCTTCTCTTATTTACCCAATGACCGATAATGAAACCAAGCAAGTGGCTTTCTTTGCTCCAAGATCCTCTACCTAGCCTAAATGGCTACTTCCGAGTTATATAAATGCTCCTAGAAATTTTTTTGGCTAGTATGTTTGCAATGCTATCAAATATTTTTTTTATAGCTCCTAACTACCAAAAAAGGTTAAAGCCACCACTATAACCCTTATCTCTATAACTCTTTATGCTAGTAGAATTACATAATTCATATCAGTACCCATTTTCAACACCATCTATATGATCATAGCTAAAATCTTATTTAATAGGCATAAGCATGTCATGCCTCACATCGTTTACCCTAGCTAAGAAGACATAATTAGAAAATAAAAATACACAAACAATGTTTTTCTTTCTTCATAACTAATAAGGACAATTAATTATGCAGGAAGCACAGAACTTTTTTGCACTAGGTTTGAAATGAACAACAAACGTTTCCTAGTCTTATTCTTGGAAAAAAAGGTTTCCCTGCTTCTTATTTCTTGGATCCACAAATTTATTCAAGTTGTTTTCTTATCTACAAGTATCGATGGTTCTCTTCAAGGTTTCTTTGGATCCACTTCAACCTTAAGACAAGGCTGTCCCATATCTCCTTATTTGTTTTTCATAATTATGGATTCACAATCTAAGCTTGTTAATTCTTCTAATAATATATTCCTTTTTGCTACCATAAATGTGAAAGGATGTCACTTTGCTCACCTGTTGTATGTCAACAACCTTCTCATTTTCTCCAAATCCATGACTCCTAATCGTAAGATTATAATAGATTTATTAAATTTTTTTGTTTCTTTTTTTCCTTTCACTTGAATATTAACCAACCATTTTGTTCTCTCATAATATTAGTGTGGCTAAGGATATTTTTAATGTCCTTCAACAAAACATCATATCGACTTCTTTTAAATATTTGGGGTTACCGATCTCTTCCAAAAAGCTATGTAACTCAAATTTTCAACCTTTGCTTCAAAAAATATCAAATTCTCCTGGATGGTGGGAAAGCCAAGCTAGCTCATAACTTTTGCTGGTAGATAAACGTATGTGAGATTCAAGGGTCAATTATATCAAAAGCCTACTATAAGTTCATTGATAAAATTTGTGTGAAGTTTCTTTTTCATGGTAATATTAAAACTGAGAAGCTCCACCTTATCGCCTTGAGAAATACTTGTGATCCTTGGAAAAATGGTGGGCTAGGCATTCCCTCCATTTAGGCTTTCTTCCATGGATACAGTTCCTCCTTTATTTGGATAACTATGGCTCATGAAAGCCTGCTGGACATTCAGCTTCAACAAAAAAATATCTATTCATAGAAACCATTAGTTAACAAAAACTTCAGCAATTCAAAAGCATCTTTGCTATGTGGCTAGCAAGATAAAACTAAATATATCTTTCAACATTTCTACTAGCAGTAACACCTCCCTCTTTTTTTTTTTTTAATGGAAGATGCATTTTGCATTAAAAGTAAAAAAGAAAGTAATTACAAGTAACTACTAAACAATAAAGCTGTGATAGTCCTTCCTAATCAAGTCCAAAAAGCTTGATGGAAGTCGGTCTCTAAAAACGTATCCTAATTAAAGTCACCTAATAAAGCAAGGTTTGCATAGTAGTTTGTCATTTTATTAAATTCTCTTAGAGCAAAAAGAAAAATGATATTATTAAAGACTTCTAAAAAAGAGAGGTTCGGTCTTGTACCTTTATTGGTCTTCATGTTTATTGAGTCTTGAAGCATTCTTATGATATTCACATTGTCTCCTTCAATGATTATTCCCTTGTATTCACAAAACCAATCTTGAATATAGTTCCCAAATGTTATAATCGATTTAATCTCTAACAATGCAATGTCCCAATATATCATATTTTGGCCATAAGCACATAACATTCTTTCTTTGCAATCTCCTAACAGCCCTGCCACTCCTTCCATATTTGAAGTTAATAATGCCGCGTCTACATTCAATTTTATCTAACCTTCTGGAGGGGGACACCAAGTTTTAGACAGCATAAGCTGGTTGGTATTCCAGTTCATCTCAATGGGATTTGAATGCAAAGAAGAAGCATTAGATATAATTTCTACTGCAACATAAGCAATTGATGGCTCTTTTTTTAATTCTTGCATAGATTATGAGATTTCCAATTGAAGTAAACTAATGAAACATTGATTTTTGCTAGCCCGCAATCATTATTTGCTCTATGTTTTATTTCCTCTATGAAATCAGAGACATTTTGAAATAATGGGACATTGATACCCCATTGTCTCAGCTTCTGAATAATTTTGTTCAGCTTGATGTAATTTATGGCCACATGTTCTGTGTCTTCTATAGCATGACATCCTCTAGGACAATAACAATTGTTAGCTAATCTTCTATCATAACCATTCATTGGTTGGCAAAGCGTCATTCAATAACCTCCACCAAAATAGTTTTTCCCTTTGGTTTGATTTGAATTTTTTCAACCAACTTATTTTGCTGAAATTACTATTTAGAGTTTTGATCTTTGCTTCAAAAGACATAGAGGAAATAGTTCTTCTAGAATTCGTACAGATCTGTTCAATCTTGTCTTCCCTTCCATCTTCACATTTTTTCATCTATTTAATGAGATTTCTCATGTCTTCAGAAAAAAAATTCTGTAATTTTATCTTTATTCCCCCTTCCACAATTATCCATTAGGAATGAAACTTTTTTATCATAAAGTTCATTTGTGTTACAAGTTTTTGGCCAGGTATTTCGACTTCAATCAAGTATCCAATTGTCACTTGTAATGTTTATTTTTTCTCCATTATTTACTTTCCATCTTACAATTGGTTTAAGATCATTAGCACCTTCTTTTATAATCTTCCATGAATACGAGGGCCCTCTTTTCACATCTTCCTCCCATATTGTGTCACAATATTTGCATTTCAGAATTTTGTTTAGTAATTATTCAATGTTCTGTAGATACATCCAAGCCATTCTAGCTCTCAATGGTCCTTGCCTTTCCATTGCTCCCTAGATACCAAATCCACCTAAACTTGTAGGCAAGCATAGAGTGGTCCATGCAATGTAATGCATTCCTTGATTCCCATTTTCCTTGTGCCATAGGAAATTCCTACAAATCTTGTCAATTTTCATCAAGATGCTTTTAGGAATAAGAGAATGGGCAGCCTAATAAGAAATCATATTAGATTAAGAAATTTTAATTAAATGAATCCTTCCAGCCCAGGATAACCACCGAGCTCCCCTTGAGTTAAGCCTACTCATAGCTTTTTCAATAACATTATTGTAGTACTTTGCCTTTAATCTTATTAATGCAAGTTTGATCCCCAAGTAGTTAAACTCCTTAACTTCTTTAATTCCCACAAGTTTGTTTATCTTACTTCTTCTTTTCTTGGAAATTTTTTTACCGTATAAAACCATAGATTTGCTAGAGTTTATTATTTGTCCTGTCCAGCCACAATAGTATTTAAAAATCTTCTTCAACATTCTAACGTTTCTTCTATAAGCTTCAGCCACCACAAGTACGTCGTCAACAAATAGCAAGTGTGTTACTCTCTCAACATTAGTTGCTAAAATTATTCCCAATTGGTCATTCTTTTCATGAAGAGCTTTTGACAAAAGATTAGAGCAGAAGATGAATAAGCTAGGTGACAGTGGACATCCTTGCCTGAAGCGACAGTGTGTCGTTATCCAACAAGTTCTTCTTCCATTAATATCTATATAGAATTTAGGATTAATGACACATTGCATGATCAACTATATCATCTTCTCTAGTCTTCCCATTAGCTTCATGACTTGATTAAAAGCTTCCCAACACATGCTATCATAAGCTTGCTCCACGTCCATCTTTAAAGGAAAGTATCATGGTTTTTCTACTGAGGATCTCATCGTGCTTATGATCTCTTGAGCAATTAGGCAATTATCCAATATACTTGTTCCCAGTACAAAATCTCCTTGGTATTGAGAGATAACTTTGGGAGATAGCTTTTAACTCTACTAAGGATCATTCTAGCAACCATCTTATAGACCATTTAGCAAAGACAAATCAGTTTGAATTTGGAACATTCATTAGCATTTTGTACTTTAGGAATCAGTACCACTATAGTCTCCTTCCATTGCTCTAGCATCATTCCCATCTTGAAGAAGTCTTCTATTGCGTTCCAAGTTGCTCCCTCTACAATATTCTAGTAATATTTAAAAAAATATGCATTAGCTACATCAGCTCCTGGTGATTTATTGTTGTACATACTCCTTACAGTAAATTTTAGTTCATCTTTTGTGAAGTCTGATTTCATTATCTTAACCAGCTCTTTTTGAATGCAATATGAATTTTTAAAATATGGCCACTCCTCCAAGTTGCAAGAATGTTTGCTCCATTTTTTTCAAAAGAACTTCTCAATAATCTCAAGGATTATTTCATGGTTGGTTTTCGAAGATCCATCCTCTCGAGCTATTTGAGTTATCTGAATGCTTCTCTTCTTAGCCGTTGCAAAGGTATGGTAGAAACGTGTATTCTTTTCACCATCTTCCATCTATTAACTCTTAGATCTTTGTCTCCACCAAGTAGATAGTCTTGCTAAATTTGTGCTGAATTCAAGCACCTTTCTTCTAAGGATTAGACGGTTCTCCAGATTCAATCATCCTTACATAGTTTCTCTATTTTGTAAAAGCAGAATTTCATTCTATAACTCTTGTTTCTTCAAGCTCAACTCTCTCGATTTATTTTTGCTCCAAAAATAAAGATTATTGAGAGATCTTTTTATTTTCCTTTGAAGTATTTCATCTATACTTCCAAAATCCCTCTTTCTCCAGGAATTAGCTATGCTACCCCTTGCCGCCTCATAAGAACACAACAAATTCTCAAATCTTATTTCTATATTTTTTTGCTTCTTTGTGTTATCAAATTGAAGAAGTATTGGACAGTGGTCCGAAGAAACTCTGGGGAGATGTTTGATGATTGCAGAAGAAAAGTCCATCAGAGATTTTGAATTTAACCAAATTCTATCCAATCTTTCCCAAATTCTAGCTAGGCCTTCTATGTTGTTGCACCAAGTATATTTAGGACCATTGAAATCAATATCATGGTAATCATTATTGGTCATAAACTCCTTCATTTCTTGAGGACCTTCTAAGAATATGAAGTTTTGCCTCCCATATTCTCATGTTTATTCAATAAATAGTTAAAATCCCCCCCTACTATACACGGCTCCTCACTATTCATTTTCTTCTCAATCAATTTCCATAACTTTCTTCTTTCATACGTGCTTTTGTTTTCATAAACAATACAAACTTTAACATTTTTTCATTTTGGAGTAATCAACTTACCTATTATACATTGATTAGAAGAATCAATGACATTGAATGAAGTAGTTCTGTGTTTCCAAAAAGCAAGGATTCCACCAAAAGTTCCAGCAGTCGAAACATGGTGGAACTCCCCATCATCTCCAACTAGTCTCTTGACATCCTCTCTTCCCAAATTTTCCAGCTTTGTTTCTATTAAACCAATGAAGAACATATCATTTTCACCAATCATGCTTCTCAAATAGTGGGAGGCTTCTTTCTTTTTTTCTCCCCTACAATTCCAAAACATAATGGAGGACATTAACAAAAGTTGTGGGGTTGAGGCCCTAACCTTTTCCGCAACTCCTTCTCCTTTCCTTGTTCTATGGTTTCCTTTGATAGGTCCTAGCATTTTCATTTCCTTTGCTAGTTTGATTTTACAGTTTGATAACTTTTCATTGTTTTTACTGAAATCCATCTTCTCCTTTGATTATGATACTTAGTTTTCCTCTTCATCACCCTTAACAGGTTTATGAGTGTCAATAAGCTCTACTTGAATCTCTATCCTTCCAAGCTGGTTGTTCTTGATTTGCTATTCAACTTCCTCATTCTGATAAAGAATTTCATAATGGTTTATTGTAAGTACTAATCCATGGTCTGGTTTTTCTGCAGCTGAAGCCTTAGATTTTCCTTCTAATTCAACTTATGTTTCTCCATTAGATGGTATTGTTGCATCTACATGTTCCATATCATTACAATTCACTTTTTTCACTGATAATTTCACCTTCTTCAATTATTGTATTGATTTGGGTTCTCTGCACCTCATCCAACTTATTTGTTTGTTTCTCTATGGTTTCCAAGTTCACTGTTTTTGTTTTTTCTCTATGGTTTCCAAGGTCTTTTTGACCGACCCCCTATTATAAGCTTAAATTTTCTTATTCCTTCTGTAATTCACATGTATCCAAGGGCCAAAAACATTGCTCCCTTCATTTTCTTGCATCTTATATGTTGGTTGAATGATTTTTCCTTCAACTTTTTGGTTTTTCACAGAGCCTTCTTTTTTCATTCACTTTTCACATGTCCTATTCTTCCACATTCAAAACAAAAAATTGATATTCTTTCATACTCAAATTTTTGAAAAAATCTTTTTGCAATGCTTTCCAGCCATGCACCTAATGGTAGAGTTTGATCCAACTTTACTCGAACACATGCTCTAGCAAATTCTCTTCTTCCACAATGGAACATGTTGCCATCCAACATCAATGGGACTCCCACCCTTGAAGCAACTCTTGCTATATTGCTCTCGTCCCAGCATTGCAAAGTTAGATGAGGCATTCATATCCAAATTAGAGATGTAAGTCCTTTCATGGATGAAGTAGAAAACTCCGGGGTCCATCGGTCCATGCCAATGATGTGTTCATTCACAAACCAAGGGCCTCCCGAAAGGACTCCTTCTAAAGCTTCATTGGATTTGAAAGAACATAGAAACCATCCCATTATTCCTAGAGTGGTGAAATGGAAATTGTCAAATTGAACCCATTGGCGTCTGAGTTCCCATGCTACAACATGGGGTGGCACTTCTTTTTCAAACACCTTACAAATCAGAGAATTACCAACCAAATTTGCATTTTTTATTTCATCTTCCTTAATCAATTTGACTGCCTTACCATCTTCAGTTAGCATATCTTCTCCTTCTTTGAAGTTAAGTTTAATGTATGGTTTTTTTGAAACATACATTACCAAGTGAATGCTTTTTTGCAATCTTCTCAAACATTTGATCAAAAATTTGATTAGCTGTTGTCTCTTTGACTTTCCCTGAATCCAGCTCCGGTAATACCACTTGCTTATCTGATTTTGAAATAACATTTTTGTTCTCATAACCCAGGGAATTCGCATTTATCAGACTGCTGACAGGGATTGCATTTGAATTTACAAATTTTTGAGCAAAAATGTTCATTCTCGAAGATGAAGCTCCATTTTCGTAAGTTTTTGCTGGTGAGCCAACCCTTTTCATGACACAGGGTGTTTTAATCTCAGATTCCATAAAAACATTTTTACCTTTGCCTTCCACCTGTTTGAAAATGCTGGAAACATTACCAATATTTTCGTTAATAACTAACATACCTCTTGATCTCCTTCTTTGGGCCTCTTCTGCATCCATTGCTTTCCTTCCATTTGTTTTTTCGTTTGAAGATTTGTTTTATAACAGTGTTTCTTCGTAGGTTTCCGTAGACGTCCTGTATCCACCTTCCATTGAATTCTTTGCGTCATGGTGTCCGTCGACGATCGACAGACGTCCGCCACCATGACTTTGCCGTCAGCTGAATAGACAGCTGAAAAATCGGGAGCTTTGAATTTGAAATTTACTCTCTCTAGCGGGGAGCTTCTCTCTCTAATGGGAAACTCTCTCGACACCTCCCCCTTTTAGGATCACTGATATAACAAGAAATCTCTATTTTAGTTGACTGAGCAAACATCCTTCAATCTCCCCCCTAATACTCGAATTTAAGTAATTATAAAAGGAGACAATTGGAACCTTCGCCCCCTCTATTCGAGGGCACTTTTTTGCATTGGGGTTCTACTGTCTTTATAATTTTTGCTACTTCTTTCGGACAACTGCCTTTCGTTGCTTACTACGGGATTCTGGCGTCTCCCTAGGCAGGATGAATGAATGTTTACATTCATGAGCAAGATTTTCCCTTAGACAGTCTTTGAGGCACCTAGGATCATCTTTGCTCATCTGACACAATTATGATTATCAGGTGTGCTTTTTTCTCATTCTAAGTCCAAATTCTTTTTTTTCAGAAATTTATTTTTTATTTTTATACATTGTTTCAGGATCTGAGTTCTGCATTTAGTTGCTGCCCATAGCTCTCGATTTTCCACTCGCCCCACAGATGTATATTTATGATCTTTAAATAATGAAATTGGGTTTCGGCTCCTAATTTCCAAAAAAAAAAAAAAAATTCACGTATTATTGCCCGAAGCCTTCCAAGGACTTATTTTCCCTCGGAAAATAATGATCGGTGATTAAAAACCTAACGTAATGAGCGGAGGAACTTTTGGAACGCAAGTGGATTAGTTAATAACATCGCTTGCATCAGTATTGTTTCATCTATTTGTTGGTTTAGATCAGCACTGACGTATTAGCTTTGCCTTGGTAGATATGGACATTACGTTTTGGATCTTTAGGCGGCTACTTCAATAAGTTTTTTTTTTTTTTTTTTTTCAGTTTACTGAAAATTTTTGCAATTTTTCATAAAATATACCTAACAATTAGTTTTAAATTTAAATTAATTAAAAGATTCATAGATTATATTCATTTATTATAAAAATAAATTATTAAAAATAAAACTTATTTTTAAATCATAAGAATATTGAACTTTGAATTTAAAAAAAAAATGTACATATGAAGACCAAATATTTAACTCTAAATCAATAAATCATACAATATGATACAAATAATATTTATACTTTTTAATATTACTTACGTATTTTATTACCTAAACAATGTGCATATAAACAAAATTTTTATATCATTATTTGCAGTTTATTGTGCATATTATCATAATCCAACTTTAGCACAATATTAATAAAATTTTAACAAATTAAAACTAGGTTTTATTTTGATTTACATCTAATTCATTTTAAAAAAATAATAGTAAATTCTTTAAAAATGAAAATAAAAATCTTATTTCATTTTTACACATTTTTAATGTTTTAATTATTATATGATTTATGGTTTATGATTAATATATAAAACAACTAATATTTTAATAAAGATTATAATATTCATATATGGTATAGAGAAAATAAAATAAATTTCAAGTGCGACTAGATGTCAGCGGATAGTAAATGTTATTTTTTTTTTTTTTTTTTTTTTTTTTTGCGGATAGTAAATGTTTGATGTTAATTGTTATTATGAATTAGGTTATTGGGAAAAGGGCACATTAGAAAGTCAGGCAATAACGAACAATCAATTTGATTGTTCATATTGAATGATGGTTAAATGTTTGTGGATGGTCGGTTTTTTTTTTTTTTTCTTGAAAGATGCATGAGCAATATCTATATCTATACTACTATATAAAAGTGACTTGGGATTCCACTTTTAGCAAATCTTGATCGTTCATTTTTTAAATTTAATTTAATCTACAACGTCCATTCTTAACTCTTCAAATTCTATTATTTATCAAATTAACTTATTTATTTATTTAACTGTTTCTTTCTACGAGTCTTCTGCCATAAAGACTTAACAGATTTCAAGCCTAATTTAATAAAAGTTTAATTAAATTATATTTAATCCCGGCGTTTAAGTTTTAGTAGTATGCAGCCCGTTTTCATCTTATGCCATAAATATTTATTTAAGAGATATGTATAGCATTAGACGGCGTTTCAGTTCAGGTTCATTTTTAACCCTAGATTATCTCTATCGCATCCGTCTCTACGCTCAGCTTTTTAATTTCTACCGTACACATCTGTCTCTCCACTCAACTTCCAATTAAGGTAGTTCTTCATCTTCTTAATTTCTACCGCAGCCGTTACTGCATAGCCTCGCCGTTTCACTTTCGAATACTCATCTTGCTGTAGTGTAATGTAAAGATCCTCTCGGCTTCCAAATAATGGATTGCATTCAAATTCCCGGGCGTTTCAGCGGCTATCTAGCCCTGGCGTTTCAACATGAGGCGCGCTGATCGATGCTGCCGTTTGGGCGCGGGAATACCTATTAAAAGGCCAACTCACTTCCTCTCACTTCTTTCGATTTCTGTTCTCTAATCGCACACTCGCCAAACACAACTATTCATCCCCTTTTGGCCAGTCATCTCGAACGATAAGCTCATCTATCACTCTCCAGTTCGGGATTTCTACGCTGAACGTCAATTCTCTATTTTATCACCTCCCACTAATCGACCGCTACCAGATGTACGTTATCTTACCATCATTTTTCTCCTTTAAGCATTATTTGGATTTATTGCTGCTGTTGCAATTTTTTCTTTAGTTTTTTCTCTTTATAACATTATAGCTTTATACTAAAATCCAACACATATATATATAGAAAGAGGAGATGCAACTTGCAAGTGACATCTTAGCTTTTTCATTGAAAGCCCAAAAAAAATGAAAAAAAAATGGATCAATTTGTATAGAGGCTAGAGGAAGAAGCGTAGGGGAGTATTGGATTCTCAGAAGACTGAAGCTCAAAAATACTCTAAACTAGCCTGTATGTGGCTTTAAAGCTTTTGAAATTAGAATATATTTGTGGGATATGTAAATGCTTCTAGCTAATGATATTGTTATTTTTATTGTCCTTAAAGGGTATTCTCTATTTTGTTTTAGTTCTATTCATAGATATTGTTCCTAATTGGTTTTATTTATTTGGTTTAGTTCAAGTCAAAGTTGTAATTAAAAAACAAATATCCTACCCTAAAAAATCTAACATGACCCTATCCGATATTTAGTGTGTGTTAGAAAAATAAATAAAAAACTTTTAGTGTGTGTTAGATTATGCATGTGTTAGTTTATTATTATTTTATCTGTTTAATTTTTATTTTTGAATTTTATTTAATTTTTATCCAATGCTGATTTCAATTTAAGTTTTAGTGTATTACAACTTTTATTTAGCTCTTTAAGAGTTTGTAAATTATTTTTTTTACTTTTTTCATATTACATTGCTATGCTCAATTAGTTTACTCTTGAAATAGTTTTATGAGTTTATAGAAATTTATTATTTTTTGTATTTTTAAAATTAATAACATTTAAAAATACAACATACAACTCATATTAATAATCCTCTTTTCTGAAAAATTGGGTTATTAATAATCCAAATCACTGCTTGATTAGCACATTTAAGAATCATAGTTTGAGCAACAAAAAAAAAAAATCAATTTCTTCTATAAGATTTTTGGTCTACAATGTTAGATCCAACAGTAACATTTTTCCTTAATAGTTTTCCATTTGACAAGAATCAAATCTAGCATTGTTAGTGTCAGTGTAAGGTTCAATTTTTATAGGATTGTATTTCTAATAAATAAGAGCTTTTTCGAAAACTTCTCAATATATAAAATCCTTAAAGACAACATCCCAATATTTCTTCTAGGGGTTTACATATGCAGACTTACCAAACTAATAGCAAAGGAAATATTGAGTTAGGTGATAGTTTGATAAACTTGCCAACCAAATAATGATAATGAGGATTATCTTCGAAGCTTTTCTAATCATTAGAAGTTTGTAAATCATCTATGAGAGATGATAAAGGGTAGTTGGAGTGGTGCGTGGATGAATATTTGAATTATAAATGAATTTGCACACCTTCCAAAGCAAAACAATGTCTATTGTGTCTCCATCTAACTTATTTCACGTCAAAATTCATTAAAATGTATGCCACACCATTATGAAGTATTTTACAGATCAAAATTTTATCTTGATTGATGACTATACTTTCATCAAGATGTGTATGCATGTATATTATTGCATACTCTTTGATGCATCATACGCATGCTTTCGATGCATCATACGCATGCTTAATGCACAACTTCACATACTTTTCAATGCATTGTGACACACTTTTTGATGAACCACAACACATTCTTTTCAATGCACTGAGTCGCTTGCTTTTTAATGTGTCCTGCTTCACAACTTTCAATGAACTGCATCACCAGGGGCGAAATTAGCCTTTCGGGGGGGGGGGGGTATGTAGTAGGCAATCATATACTTCTTAGGGAAGAGACGATTCTACAATGAGTACCAATAAAATTAGTAATAATAGTGATGATTTTTTGAATAATCGAAGGATAAAAAAAAATTTCCTATATCGATCATCTGAGTTATGACCATGACTTGATTATCCTCACAGCCTTAGAAGAAACTGAAACAATAAACCCAATGACTTGAATAATACATGAAATAGCTACAAAGGTATGGGAAACATTAGAGTTTGTCATTAATCGAGTTTGAACAAACTAGAAAAATGGATGATGATCAGGGAAATTTGACAATAGAAAAATTCTCACTTTATATAAAAATGTTCTTACTTTATTTTCGCTTATGTAGTGGTAATGGTCAAGGGATGATATTGAAGAAGTTCATCCCAATTGCCTTTTAAGGTATTATGCAAGTCTTGAACATATTTGTAGATCTATTGTAAATAGAAGTTGTTATGGCTGAGAGTGTATATCCGAGAGATGTTATTATCTTGGAAGTATATGGAACAAATAAAGTTTCATGTCCCTTTGACAGCCTCATGAAACATGACTAGAAGTAATTGACTGTTTGAAACTATTAACCATCCATGTGAGAACCACATGGTTAAAAGCTTATCATTTTGTATATTTGGTAGTGTAAATTTGATTTGAGAGCTAAGAGTCCTAAAGATAAAGTTTCTCATGAGATCAATGAGAAAACAAAATTCCTAGACCACAAGAGAGAGATAGCAGGGAGGGAGTGGCCAATTAATAACTAAGTGACAACATCATGTTAGATCTTTTATTAGTGATACATTCTTGTTTCATGCTATGAATATCCATACTAAGGTTGGAATATCTTTGCACCTTCTGGGAATTGGAGGATGTATCATAATATAATATGTGTATGGTGCGCCATGCATAACCTGCAATCTTACTTTCTTAGTTGACATAATATATTTTTTGCACCATGTTATCTATTCTTATATCATGTTCTTATTACACACTTATTTATTAGTGGTTTGTCATCAAATTGAGAAGGTTATTTTCTTTATTTTCTTGGATGTTGGTTTATTTACCCATGTATTTTTCATTACTGCAGAATGCATGCTACTTAGGATATTTGCGGAAGACGAACGATCATTAACATCGTTTAATTTATCGTTTATTCCAATAATCTGATTTCTTCAATATAAATTTGTCTGAATTAAGACTTCTATTTGAAGGTTAGTCATTCTTGATTATTTTATTTATTTATTTTTCCCTAAATAATTATGGCTATTTACTTTCAATTTATTATTGATTTTTTATGTAATAATTTTTTTTATTTTATTGTGCACTTTATTGTCTATTCACATTATAATTTTTTTCTTCATTTATTAAAAAATCAAAATGGCTGATAGTATAATTTATGTTAAATCTTATTTAGGTTTGACTTTTAAATCTGATTATTACTTGTTTTGCTTTATATTATTTTACTGTGAATACTTAGTCCTATCCATATGAACTCCTCTTATTGTTAGGCTTATAATAATCGATTGATTTTTTTTTCTTTAATTTTCTAAATTTGCAAACTATGAAGTTGTCCCATTCCAACGAATGTTGATGAGTCATTTTCATTTTATTTATATATATTTTTTACAATTATGGATATCTATTAATATTGTTGACAATTTTTTAGATATATATTTTTATGGAAGATCAAAGAAAAAAAGATTATGACAAGCAAAGATATGCTAAACTGTCTGCTGACAAAAAACGGAAAAAAATTCAAGCTAACAATTTAGCTAAAAAAAAGAGAAAGCAATTTTCTAATTTAGAAATTGCTTGTTTACCATCATCGTCAAATTCTACAGGTTCATTTTTACCAAACTTCAATAATTATCTTATTTCAATTTCATAGTTCTGAATGTTTAATATATTTTATCTTTGAACACACAGATATTGAAGTATCAAATATGAATGATGTTATTATAGATTATGAATCAAGTATGTCAGAATTACATTTTCTCGAACACACACGTTCATGCATTTACTGTAATGCAAAGATATTTCAATTCGAGCCACCAACCTTTTGTTGTTATAATGGTGAAGTTCAGCTTGCTCCGACAAAAGTTAATGAAGAACTTTATGAATTATTTACTTCTTGTTCATCTAATTCGAATGAATTCAGAAGTAAGATTAGAGCATATAACAGTATATTCACATTCACATCCTTCGGAGCTCATATAGATAATAATTTAGCAAATGCAAGACAAGGGATTTATACATTTAGAGCACAAGGACAAATCTATCATAGTTTACCTCCAATTACAAAAAGCTCAAATGGTCCATGCTACTTCCAATTATATATTTATGATACTGATGCTGAAACAAAGAATCAATTGAATGTTCTTGAAGATTTAAATCTTTCAGAGGGATTAGTAAAGAAATTAATGGACATACTTTCTGGAAATCCGTACGCTCAATTCTTCAGATCTTTAAGTAATAGAGGTATATTGGAAAACCTTCAAATACATATTAGATCTGATGTAAGAGTAGATCAAAGAGTTTATAATGCTCCAACTATGTCACAAGTAGCAGCAATATGGATTGAGGGAAAGAGCATAGATTTCATTGAACGTTATATCATATTAACTTCACATTCAGGAACATATCGAAAGATCAAGCATTATTTTGGATGTTACGACCCTTTACAATATCCTATTCTATTTCCAAATGGAGAGGTTGGATGGCATCAAAACATAGATCAAACTTCTAAGTTTGAAAGAATAAATGAACAAACTCCAGTTCAAACTATAAGGTCATCCTTAATAGAGGAAGAGCTATTTAACCAAGAAGAAAATGGTATGTTATTAAGTGTATTATTTTAATATATAATATAGATAGAATTATTTAAATATCAATTAATGTTTTTTAATTTTTAAAATTTGCAGGCCTTAAGAAGTCATCAAAAAAAAGAGTTTCATGTAGGGAATATTATAGTTACAAACTTCAAATTCGAGAGAATGATAAATCAGTTATTTTTAATGCTGGACGATTACTTCATCAATATGTTGTTGATATGTATGTGAAGATTGAAACAAGCCGACTAGATTTTTTCCGGCAAAATCAACAGACAATACGATCTGATTTATATAAAGGGATTATCGATAGTGTAGCAGCTGGAGAAACACTAACTAATAATACTGGACAAAAAGTTATACTTCCACCATCGTTTATTGGCGGACCCCGTGATATGAGGCGAAGATATTTAGATGCAATGGCTCTATGTCAACACTTTGGAAAATAAGGCTTATTCATAACAATGACATGTAATCCTGATTGGAAAGAAATTCAAAATGAGTTAAAGCCTGGTCAAATGGCACAGGATCGACCTGACCTAACAACGCGTATATTTAGGTCTAAATTATAAGATTTAAAGGATCAGTTATTCAAGAAATCTATTTTTGGAGGTGTAGCTACTCATGTATATGTTATATAATTTCAGAAAAGAGGGCTTCCACATGCTCATTTCTTAATTATCTTGAAGACTGCATTTAAGATAACAGTTCCAGTACAGTTTGGTAGAATTGTATCTGCAGAATTACCTGATCCTTCAAAATATAAGAGGCTACTCGAATTGGTTGTTAAGCATATGATGCATGGTCCATGTGGAAACTTAAACAAAAATAATGCTTGTATGAAAAAAGGATTATGTAAGAATAAATATCCCAGATCTTTCTCAAGCCAAACTGTTGTTGGAGATGACTCATATCCAATTTATCAGAGAAGAAATGATGGTCAACAAGTAAAAGTTAGAAATAAATATTTGGATAATCGTTGGATTATTCCTTATAATCCATATTTATTATCTAGATATAATTGTCATATAAATGTTGAGATATGTTCTGGTATTAAAGTAGTAAAATATATTTATAAATATATTTACAAGGGGCATGATAAGATTTCAGTATCAATTTCACAAAAAAATGGAGAACAACCTTTTGATGAGATTCAGCAATATCAAGATGGCAGATGGGTATCAGCACCAGAAGCATTATGGAGAATATTTGAATTTGACTTAAATGAGATGTATCCATCAGTGTGTAATTTACAACTACATTTAGAAGATCAGCAATCCGTTTATTATAAAGACAATCAAAATTTGGTTGATATCTTAAAAAGAAATGCTGGAAAAAAATCTATGTTGACCGAGTTTTTTCATCTGAATAAAAGTGATTCAGAGGCAAAGAAATACCTTTATAGAGAAATTCCTGAAAAATATGTGTGGGATAAAACAAAAAAAATATGGAAGAGAAGACAAAGATATGATCAAATAGGTCGTATAAACACAACAAATCCATCAGATGGTGAAAGATATTATCTCATAATTTTATTAAATCATGTATATGGACCAACCTCATTCTCTGATTTATTACAAGTTCATGGAAATCAATGTTCTACTTTCAAAGAAGCAGCGGAGAAGCATGGTCTCCTAGAAACAGATCATTACATATCAGATTGTTTAGATGATGCGTCCAATTATCAAATGCCAAGTGCTCTACGACAATTATTTTCTATTCTTCTTATTTACTGCGAGCCAACTAACGTTCTCCAATTATGGAATGATTACTACATGGATTTGTCTCACGACTATCAGACAAATAAGGAAATTTCTTCTAATGAATGCATCTCAAAAACATTATTAGATATAAATACATATCTCGAGAGAATGGGGAGGACTATTGATGATTTCGACTTGCCAAAATTGCCACCTGTTGAAGAGGACTTTATTGATTATAAAGATGAACTTCATAATAGAGAAATATTTGAAGAGCGACATGTTATTACTCCTGTTGAAGATATAGATATGGTACTCACTCTTAATATAGATCAGAGGAACACATACCAAGAAATTATAAATCGTGTCGATAAGAAACAGAGTGGCATGTTTTTTATAGATGGGCCTGGAGGGACAGGTAAAACATATTTGTATCGTGCATTGCTTGCAACTTTAAGAAATAATGGACACTTAGCGATTGCAACGGCAACATCGGGAGTGGCTGCTTCAATATTGCCGGGAGGTCGAACAGCCCATTCAAGGTTCAAGATACCTATAAATTCAACAGAGACCAGTTTGTGTTCAATTAAAAAACAAAGTGGACTTGCTCAGTTACTTAAAAAAGCAAGTATTTTAATTTGGGATGAGGCTCCTATGGTTAAACAAACAGCTATTGAATCTTTGGATAGGACTTTGAAAGATATTATGAATAATTCTGTTTATTTTGGTGGTAAAGTGATTGTATTTGGAGGTGACTTCCGTCAAGTATTGCCAGTGGTTAGACGTGCATCAAGATTAGAGACTATTAACTATAGCATGGTTAAGTCATACTTATGGTCAGATATGGAAGTTTTCAGTTTAAGAGAGAATTGGAAATGGAGATGAAGAGGAAAATGAAGATGGCCTCGTGCATATTCCAGATGAGATGATAATAGATTATTTTTATGATCAGACTTCAGAAGATTTGTTAATAAATGTTATATTTCCATCTCTACAAGATAAGTCAACATGTTTAGATTACATTATGGAAATATCTATTCTAGCTACAAAAAATGAGTATGTTGATAGGCTTAATCAGAAGCTTATTAAAATTTTTCCAGGTGATGATGTAACTTACTTCAGTTTTGATAGTGTTACTGATGATAGCAGTAATCTTTATCAAGTTGAATTTCTTAACTCATTGACACCTAATGGACTTCCTCCATACCGTCTTACTCTGAAGAAGAATTGCCCAATAATGTTATTAAGAAATTTAGACCCTACAAATGGTTTGTGTAATGGAACACGGATGATATGTAAATCATTTAAAAATAATGTTGTTGTTGCAAGAATTTCAATGGGGCAATTCTCAGGCAAAATTGTTATGATACCTCGGATTCCATTGTGCGCAAGTGATGATGAAGCTCTTCCATTCAAATTTCAGAGAAAAAAATTCCCAATACGTTTGTGTTTTGCAATGACAATAAATAAGTCACATGGTCAGACAATTCCGAATGTTGTTATTTATCTTCCTCATAATGTTTTCTCTCATGGACAATTATATGTAGCATTATCAAGAGGTATATCAATGAGCCAAACAAAAGTGCTTATTATACCAGATAAATATACTTCAACTCAAGGTTCTTATACAAAAAATATTGTATACAAAGAAATCTTCAAATCTTTCAAACAATCCGAAGGTATGAACATTCATTTAAATTAATTGTTATATTATTATTATTTTAATATAATAATTGAAATTAATCAATGTTTAACATATTTCTTATTTTTTACTAACAATTTTTTTTCTTTTTATTAATATCAGATAAGGATTAATGGAGGCATCAAGTCTTATCAGGAATTTATCTCTTCAACAACACTATTGGAGTATTATTGTTGTCTTAACTCAAATTGATATAGTCCGAACATTCAAATCTGGTCAAGGAAAGATCCAAAAACTTACTTTAATGGATAAGGAGGTAATTTTTTTAATATTTTTATTTTAATTTAATTAAAATATTTATTTAAATTTGAACATAAACTTTTTTTGTTGTAATTTATTTTATTTGGATAACTAATATGATATTTTTTCTCATCTTATTTTCAGGGTTCAAAAATATATGCTATCATGTTCAACTAAATAATTGATAGATTCCATGACATTTTACAAACAGGAAAAACTTTTGTTTTCTCAAATGGACAAATAAAAGAAATAAATAAAGATTTTTATAATGTCAATGACAAATTTGAGATAATTTTAAACAACACATCAAACATACAACTCTCTGTCACTGATACTATAGATTCACCAGAAATCAATTTATCAGTAATTGAAGATATCAAGAGAAATCTAAATTTGCCATCAGGTAAGTTAATTAATTTTTCTTTCTTTTATCATTATTTACTATTTCAATTATTTTGTTATATTTAATTTTAATATTTTAAAATTCATACAGATATCATCTTATTTGTTATAAAAGTTCACGAAGTACGAATGATCTAAAGACATGTTGATAAAAAGAAAATTGTTAAGCAAGATTTACAAGTTATTGACTTAAGGTAAATAATATTGGTTGATTTATTTTTTATTTTAATTTAACTCATATATTGTTTCTTTATTTTATAATAGGTCATAAGTGTGTACTTTAACTTTATGGGAAACATTAGCGACAGTAGAAGGCAAAAAACTTGAAGAATTAGGGAATGAAAAAAAAATCAATTTAGCAAAAGGCATCATCGGAAAATATTTTAATGGTACATCTATCTTTATCTTTATATATATATTACATTATGTTGATTTCAATTGCATTTCATAATATCAGGTTTCATACTCTCAACAACAAACTCAACGACCATTGAAATTAATCCAAATTTACCAGCATCAAAAGAGATCCTAAATTGGTATATTTTAATTTATGTTTAATTATTATTTATTCATTTCTTTGTATTTTATTTAATTATTTATTATTTAATTCTACAGGTCTAAAGAAAATATTCATCAATATACGTCATCTTCTTCTAATACATATTTGATGACAAGTTTACAAAAGATCAATACATCCGAACATTCAACATGAGAGGTAATTAATTAATTTAGTAATTTCTTATCATGATTTTTTTTTTTAATTTTTTATTACCTTTCAGATAAAGCACTATTACACAAGAGTTTTTGCAAAAGGATTAAATCAGGAAGGAAGTATATGGTACAATTCATGTAATACTTGCAAATCGAAAGTTACTATTATTGATGGTATTGTACAATGTACTAAATGTACCAACGAAAATATCCAATATAGTTTGAGGTAAAATATTCATATGATGTTATCATATTTAAATTTTATTATATAAGTTTGGTTAATATATTTCTTTATGATTTGTACAGGTATCTTATCAAACTGTCTGTTGAAGATAATAGTTCAACAACAATATTTACGTTATTTGATAATGAAGCAGAACAATTAATTGGTATGCCAGTTATAGAATTAGAAAAAATCAAGGTAAATATATATTTTGTATATTATTTTAATTATATTCAATTTTATATATGCATTATCTTAAAAAAAAAATTTGTAGGCATCGAAGATAGAAGATTATAATAACATCATCAAAAATATTCTTGAGAAGGAGATGACATTCTTAGTAAAGGCTCAAGATAAAATTTATGGGAGCCGAACATTCCGTTCACTAACAGTTCAGTCTATAAAGATGGATTCAAATGAAGTTGGCGAACTTCAACATAAAAAAATCAAAATTGAGGAAGTTAAAAAAAAAAAATATTCATATTTGCTATATATATTTCGTACTGACACTTGATATGGCTTGTTTATTTTTCCTTTAACATTTCTTTCAACTCCAACTATCATTTCTTTATAATTAGTTGCTTTTAATTAGTTGATTTTTTTGAAAATATTACAACTTTCATCATGTGCCATAATTTATTTCTTTGTAAGATTACAAGCTCTGATTTTCAACCAATTATTTTTGTCCCAAACTTGAAATTTGAGTTACTACTAAACTTTTTAAAATATAACTTAGTTATTGTTATTATTGTTTCTTCTTCTTGCATTTCTTACTCCGACTGCACTATCTGATTGCTATGGCTCATCATTGTTTTCATTATCCTTATCCCATCTAATGGTGTTGGCTTTATGATTGGGGCTCCATTCATTCCTATTAGAGCTTTGCATTAAGTGCTAATTTTTCAGGACATTTGTGTATTTTACTCTTAAATATATTTATTAAAAGTTTTACTTGTCTAAGAGATGGAATTTTATAAATGGTTGTGGTAGCTGCAATTAGTTTTGCATGAAAGACATTACTGCTTGCTTCAGACAATAGCAATCAAAGATTCAACAAAGTTTAGAGACTTTCTTTCTTCAAAGGAAACGAACATGTATTAAATAAGATCAAGTCCCTCAATGCCCTTTAAAATCTACCTCCATGTTCTTATTATTCATAGAACTTGAGAAGAGAGAGAACAATCATCTACTTTCCATGCATTATTTATATGAAGTTCTAAATTTATTTTTTGAAGATTTTTAATTTTATAGATATATTTTATATTTTTGTGTTTACCTTATGTTTATTAAAATTTGTGTTGATATATTTATTTTATGATATAATGCTTGAGATAACATTAAAAAAAAAAACATTTTTAAAACCGCCTATGCCGGTCCCAAGCCCGGATGAAAAAGGTTGAGGGTTTATTTTTGTTACAAGAAAAAATTTGTGATGTTATTCTAAATGTTTAGATAGGAGAAAAATATTTTATAAACTTGAAAATAGCATCCATTTAGGTGTAGCTGAATAGCTCAACAGCCTACCAGTGGTTTACAAAATGTTTTTGGATCCAGATGTGGAAGCAGGTTTGTCTTCGAAGACACCGTCGAGTTTCATGCTTCTTAAACCCGAGAGACTTCCTTGTTCTCTCGTCAGATGACGATAAAGATCACAAATCAGAGAATGAGCTTGTTTTATGCTCCATAAACATTGCCGTTGGAAGTTTTGCTTGTATTGAAGAGGTCATCAGTGTACGAGAAACTGAAGGTGCCATTACTCCATCTGCATTAAAATCTGTGCCCATAAATTTTAAGTTTTCATTTTTTTTCAATAATTAACTGTTGCTTACGACTTGTTTCAAGTTGATATTTTCTTAATGTGAATCTTATTTGTTTGCTTATGTCTTGGGGATACTTAGCAATTAAAATATAATCATCGCAAAATGTATTAAAACTTAGCAATTTTAATACAAATTAATGTTTGAAAAAAATAATATGACAATTAGGACAGAGAGGGAGAGAGTTTATTTCTGATTTGCATCCTCGTCCATTCTATCACGGAGGCCATCGATCCATCAATTTAGCCTTTTGGTCATTGGGGTAGAATTTTTTTTAACTATTAATTGACCTTCTTCCCCTTTTTTCTTTCTCTGGACTTTTTAGTGGCTTTTGATGCAACTCCAAGACAAAAAACGTCTCACACTTGTTTTTATTTAATCTTTTTGTTTGTTTCATGCACCAAGAATCAATGCTTCGAAGACAACTTGAATATTATAATCTGAGTCCACAATGAAAGATTTGAACGGTTAGAAAGAGTTAATAGGAATATATGAATTGGAATTATTTTGGAGAGAAACCCCAGTGATTTAGGAATCAAACTAAGGTTGCATCAGTTGTGTTTTCTTGATGTAAATAACAAGTTTTCTCTATTTTATGTTTACTATACTGGACAACAATAGAAATTATTCTCTACTGAATGGTTATAACGGCAAGCAAGTTTGATGTTTTAGATTTACTTTACATTGGTACAACAAATTGCTTGTTTTTTTTAGTCTTAGATTGTTATATACAACAAACAACTTTCCTGTACCGGATAGAAGGATGCCCTTTTTGTTTTGAGTATGTAATTTTTGTAACAACGCTTAAATTATTGTTTCCCTTATATCCAAGTGATGGCCATCACCTGGATGTAGCAGGTGGTAGTTATAGAAGTCATAGAGGACAACCAGTAATTGTACAACAATTGGAGGCAGTGGTAGAGCAGGAGGCTATTTTTAGGGCTGCTGGAAGGGCTATCGGTTGTACGGAAGGGGAGAGTGAGGAAGTAGAAGTTCTCTGGATATATGAATTGAATTTCATTGCATGATCAAATCCACTATAAAAATGAACAATTTATCAAATAAGAGTGACCAATTTTATGCTTCTAACATATGTTACATGTCTTATGTTTATTGTGTCCTTAGACTATCTCCAACAGAACTGCATACGGTGGTATGCCGTCCGCCATTTGCTCCATTCGTATGCTAAATTACATGCCAAAATTCGGTAGGTGAACAGTGCAACGCTGATATCGGTGACACCTGGATTGCGGCAACTGTCTGACTATTATTCTTTTTTAATAGTTAATAATATTGAGTTGATATAGCAACTACTACAACAATAAATACAATTATAACTAATTACTTGTGATGATTGTGTTATAAATTGTTAATAATTTGAGAATTGACATGGTTTTTTTTGTACATTTATTTTAATTAAATATTATTCACATATTCAAGATTTAACCTCTTATGTGGTAATAAAACTTTCCAACAAATAGATCAAGACAATCTACATAGACATGTTCATCATTACCAATGTAATGTAAACACCAATTAACTATTTATCTTCTAAATCAATATACAAATTTGTTGATGATGCAAAATGTTTTATTTGAAAGAGATTTTTAGAACTTCATTACCAAAGTCAATTCTGAATAAGGGCATAGGATTTCAATAAGAGCTTCTAATTTCCAAATTTTCCATCACTACATCATTATTATTAATATCACTTAAAATTAACAACTCTATTTGCAATATTTCATATTTCAAATCATAACATTCAGGCATCCAATCGAACGAATGTGAAACAACAATGATATTAAATACTGCTTAAATTCTACTACCTAACAACCAAATAATTTTTAATTAAAATTTTTTTTCTTAAACAAATATGTAAACACAATTTATTTTTCTCTCTAAAAGTTTAAACATAAAAAATTTTAAAATTAATCCATTTTTTTAAGGGCTATAAATTATGAAATTTATGATTATAATAATTTTTGCCTTATTGGAATATTTATTGGTGTATAGATATATTTGTTGCTCTATTAAAAAAATTAAAATTTATAAACTTTTTTTTTTTAATTTTAAATAAAAATTTTTGAGATAAAAGATAATCATTTTCAAAACTTATCTTATATAAAGAGAATAATGTATCATATTGATTATAATGATCATAAAAAAATCATAAATAAAGTTTACTCTTATCAAATTTATTATATTACCAACTTTCTCATTAGTAAGTTGATTTTAAAATTATTTAATAGTAAACATAATTTACTATCAACACTATTCATGAATAATAGAAAACACATGCCATATAAAGATATTTACCTAACCATATAAAACTTATGAATGATTATAATTTTTTATAATAATAAAATTTTTTCATCTTAATAATGACAATATAATTGAAATTTATTTAATATTTTTTATTTGTAAATTTTTAGTCACGTGCATTTAATGCACGGGCATTTTACTAGTTGTTAGAAAAGAAAGCAATTACAAACTACTAGTAGAATCATATTCCTCCTTTTACGAAAAGAAAAAGGAAGGAGGAGTATTATCCAAACTAATATTGTTGTGGGCTAGAATATACGCAGCGATAGAGTTTGTAAATTTCTGTACGAGCATTGTACGAATATTCAACACACAGACAGGGAAGAAAATAAACACCAGGATTTTTACGTGGAAAACCCTGAAAAGGGGAAAAACCACAAGACGACGCCCATTTGAAAAGTTCCACAAGTGTTGCGTAAATTACAAGAAGCTGATTCATCCCACAAGTCAGGACGATCAGATTACAATAAGTTTTTTTCTGAATTGAAACAAAGTTGTGGAGAATTCTAGCGTTTCCCGAATATCCGGCAGAATTCCGGCGTATACAAGCGGCAGAAAGAACTCTGTCGGTGGTCGAGTAGGAGCAGATTGTCCTCCTTCTTCTCTTCTTCTTTCTTGCCTCTCTTGTGAAGAATGAGGGCTCTATTTATAGTTTTTCTGGAGTGGTATGGCTTGTAAATAGGTGTGAGATCAGGGGAAAATAGGGAGTGGTCAAATGGACGGCCGATATTGAATCCTTCGATCATGCACTGTTCGTTGTACATTTGAAGGCCTTAGCGATGTCAAAATTCAGCGATCTTTCGCAAGTTGGATTTGTCTCATAGAGCCGCTCGATTCGACTATATGCTCGTTAAAATCAGAGATCATTTCATAACTCAAATTGTGGTACGAGCTTTCTAACCACACTTAGGTGCTTGATTTGGGCTCACTTGGGGTCGGATCGAGTTAAATTTGGTGTCATTGGGTTCGTATTTTCGAGACTCTCAGTTTGACTATAAACTTGTTGAAATCGGAGTTCATATGCGCATGTATTTATTTTTTGAAGTTTTTGATTCGATTCTACCTCGAGATTCATGCTGGATTAAGATAATTTTTTGCGAATATATCAATTGCCCCCCCTATTTTCGGACGTCATAGCTTCCGGAGTCTGAAAATATGCGTAACAAATTTTGAATAATTTTTTCGAGTAAGTCAGAATCGATCTTGTGAATAGGGGCCTTGAATGGTTCTAAAAGTACCAAAATTGAGTTCGGAACATCAAAAAATGGTCTCGGGGACCTCAAAAACATCTGATTTGGTCTTTTCGGGGCAAAAACATAGACCCAGAATGGACCGGGCAGTCGAACCGGCCGGGCGTCCGCCATCGCCACCACCGGCGATGCAGAACCGCAGCCGCGCTGGGCTGCTCCTGCGAGTCTGTGCTTGTGCTCGCCCGCGCCCGCTGTATTGCCGCGCGCCCGCGCCGCTGCCGCGCGTTGCTGCCACTTCATGTACCACGGGCGTGCCTGCGCGCTGCTAGCTGCGATCCGTTCATGGTTCCCGAGGATCAATGCGCTGGTTGCGTTGTTTCGTTAGTGGGGAGGAGGTCATTTGGCCCACTGCCTCAAGTGAGCCCCAAATTCGCAGAATTTTTTCTTTTTGCTATTTTTGGGTCCAAAAAAGTCCCAAAAATCCAAAAAAAAACAAAAAATTTCAAAAAATTTAGAAAAGAATTTATAAAAATTGGGAAATCCAAAAATGACAGTAATGTCCCCTTCTCTTTCAAAAACCTATAAATAGGCCCTAGAGGCCTTTAGAAAATTTTCACCTTCTCTTTTTCTCCCTCTGGCTTTCTGACAGTTGAGGCTTTCTGCTATTTTCGAGTGAGAAATTTTTCTTGCTCGACTTAGTGCCCCTCCTTTTGTGTTGAAGTTAGGAGATTTTACTTTTTCTTCCCCCTTGGCATTCCAACAGTTGAGGCTTTCCGCTATTTTTAGTGGGAAATTTTTCCTGCTCGAATTAGTGGCTCTTGCGCAGAAGTGAAGGGATATATTCCTGCTCTTCTTATACCCCAGGATTTCTGACAATTGAGGTTTTCCACTATTTTCGAGTGAGAAATTTTTCCTACTTGACTTAGTGCCCCTCCTCTTGCGCAGAAGTGAAGGGATTTTTTTCCTGCTCTTCTTTTCCCCCTGGCTTTTCTGACAGTTGAGGCTTTCCATTATTTTTTGAGTAGGTGATTTTCCCTACTCGACTCAGTGCCCCTCCTCTCACACAGAAGTATGAGACTTTCTCCGTGTGTAGAAGTTAGAATTTTTAACGTCATTTGAGTGGAAGTCTGTCAGTGATGGACAGTCAAGTTGAAGCCCATTAGCAGTCAACAAACGAGTGTAGAGTTGAAGGATAGAGTTCGAGGGTGCCCTACAAGTAGCAGTTGAGCGAGAAGCCGATGATTGCCGATATGAAGTGAAGGACCGCCAGTAAATATCAGACGAATGACAGAATGATTGCAAGAGTCCGGTGGCATTTTTCCCATGAAATATGAATCCAAATTGAAGTGTACCAACAACAGATATCACTGAGTCAAGGGGCCGGAGCAGTATGTTATGTTAGGGTTCTGGCAACACACGTATAATACTAACTGAGTTGAGGCTTGATGAAGATCAAATTATAATATGTCTTGTTGATTGATATATAATCTTGTAATATAACTCCAATGATATTGTATATGAAGTTGGGATTATTGTATGAGCTTGATGCTTGTTTTTCATTTGAAATGAACTCATCATTCAAAGAAAACTAAGTTATTTCATGCCTTTTTGAGGTACGCTTTGAATGTGTCTTTCGAGCTCTTAGAGGTTTTTTAGTCTTCCAGAATTTTATATTCATGTGTAGAAGAGACCAAGAGAATCCAATAAATATTTAAGACCTATCTGAGGTTGTATGTCAGAGCCCTGCTCGATGATGTTAACATGTGTGGAAGAGGTTGGGAGAATCCACCAAGGATATAAGACCTATCCGAGGTTGTATGTCAGAGCCCTGCTCGATGAAGTTAACCTATGCGGAAGAGGACGGGAGAATCCACCAAGGATTTAAGACCTATCTGAAGTTGTATGTTAGAGCACTGCTCGATGATGTTAACCTGTGTGGAAGAGGTCGGGAGAATCCACCAAGGATGTAAGACCTATCCGAGATTGTATGTCAGAGCCTTGCTTGATGACGTTAAGCTGTGTGGAAGAGGTCGGGAGAATCCACCTAGGATGTAAGACCTATCCGAGGTTGTATGTCAGAGCCCTGCTCAATGACTTTAACCTGTGTGGAAGAGGTCAGGAGAATCCACCAAGGATATAAGACCTATCCGAGGTTGCATGTCAGAGCCCTGCTCGATAACATTAACCTGTTTTGAAGAGGTCGGATCAAATCCCCCTGGGATTGATCATCAAGTGATTGAGATACAATATAGATTGTATATTTCTCGAATCATGGAGAAAGAGTTTGAGAAATTTTTTATCTTTCATAAGAGAAAATAATAACACAATAACATGAGCATCACATTACTGTATTTTGTAAGATAGTATAATAGTTCCCTAGTATGATTTAGGGATATACAAATTACAATGATTCAACACATAAGATATACGTACGGGCACATTACAATATTTAACTTGGAAGAAAACATTAAAGATATTAAAGTGACATCCTACTGAACATAAAAGAGATAACAAGACAAGTAGTATTGTTAATACAAATGCACAAAGTACGTGATCACTCAATCTCTCCAACCATTTGAACATTATTCAATGATTGTCTTTGTTGTTGATTTTTCCCCTCAGCAGGACGAGCTTCCTCTTGGGTAGATGAATCTTGAATAAATTATCAAAGATAGCCCTGACGGATAAGTCTTTTATTCTCATCCTTGAGTTGCTTACAGGCTTTGGTAGTGTGACCATGACTACGATGAAAGTGACAGAATTGATCTAGATTTCCTGTGTTCAACTTCAAAGGATACGACCATTTTAATGTATCTTGATCTCGAACGGCCATCAATACATTTGCTCGAGATGTGTTGAGTAGGGTGTACTCCTTCTTCTATCGAGATTTCCATCGCGATAAGGGAGGCCTAGGAGGTAAATTATTCTTCACATGCTTTTTTATTGTGAGAATGAATTGTCCATCCTAGGTGAAACTTTGTGCTTCCCATTGATTTTCTCAAACTGCTCCCTGTGAGTATTTATAGCTTCATCTGCAGACATTTGCACCTCCACGTGATGGATTAGATCAGCATATGAATGAATAGTATCGCACATGAGTGCTAAATAGAAAGGGCCAAGATGAAGACCTCCAAGAAAGACCCCTCTAAGTAATTTAGGGTCTACTCCTAGAATCTATCAAGCCTCTATGGAAAATCGTTGAAAATACTCTTTCAAAGAATCTCTGTTATTTTGACGGATCAAGAAGAGGTGGGAAGAATCTTTAGTAATTCTTCAATTGGCCACAAATTGTTCATCGAATACTTTGGCAAATTTGACAAATGAGGGGATCATTCCAGGTGGAAGCGAATAGAACCACGTTCGGGCCTGTCCTTTAAGGGTGGCAAAAAAGACTTGGCAGAGGAGCGCGTCTGAGGCTTGTTGAATATGCATGATGGTTATATAGTAGTCGATATGCTCATACGGGTTAGTTGTCCCGTCGTAGGACTCGATGTTTGGTACTTTGAATTCAACCGAAATGTGGTGCTGAAGAATGGCTTTAGTTAGAGGTGATGACTCCTAGAAGTTCATTTGTCGGAGAGCATGCCTCACATCTCCTCGGGGGACCTCTTCCCATACCAATCTACACAGTTCGTGACATAGAGCATTGTAAGGAAGCTCAACAATGTATGGTTGGGTGGAGTCTTTTGAGAGATCTGGAAGAATGTGAGGCTGCCAAGTCGAGGGCGAAGGATGTGTAGAACTCACTGTATCGGAAAGTTCATTATACTGTCGTGACTGAGGATGTCTTCTAGACGAGGGAAGATAAATTTTTGCTTGAAGATGTTTGAATTGAACATCTTCGACCCGCGGTGGATCCCGAGGGAGAAGGAGCTCCTTCGATTTTACCAGTGCTGGTTGCCGATTCTCTCGCAGGAATTGAAAGATCTCATTCTAAGATTCTTCCATCTTCTAAATTCTTTCTTCTAAAAAAGGTCCCGAGGTTCCTTCTCTGGTAGAATTTTTTCCCCCAAGATGAAATGAGGTAGACATCGGGCGTCCATGATTCACAAACTGATTTCTGGATTGGTGGGAGTTAGAGCGGGAAACTCCAATGATACGATTGCTACGTATGTTGACCATTGCAGTAATAATTGAAGTAGTGGGATAGTTTTACCACAAATGGTGCCAAACTGTTGTGGGCTAGAATATACGCGACAGTATAGTTTGTAAATTTCCATATGAGCATTGTACGAATATTCAGCACACAAACACAAAGCAAAATGAACACCAGGATTTTTATGTGGAAAACCCTGAAAAGGGGAAAACCATGGGGCCGCACCCAGTTTAAAAGTTCCACTAGTGTTGCGTAAATTACAAGAAGCTGATTCATCCCACAAGACAGGACGATCAGATTACAAAAAGTTACTTCTGAATTGAAACAAAGTTGTGGAGAATTATGGAATTTCTCGAATATATGGCAGAATATCGGCGTATATAGGTGGCAGAAAGAACTTCGTCGGGGTAGAGGAGGAGCTGATTCTCCTCCTTCTTCTCTTCTTCTTCTCTTCTTCTTTCTTTCCTCCTCTTTTGAAGAATGAAGGCTCTATTTATAATTTTTTTGGGGTGGCATGGCTTGTAAATAGGTGTAAGATCAGGGGAAAATAGGGATTGGTCAAATGGACGGCCGATATTGAATTCTTCGATAATGCACCGTTTGTTGGACATTTGAAGGCCTTAGTGATGTCAAAATTCGGTTATCTTGGGCTCGTTGAATTTGTCTCTTCGAGCCGCTCGATTCGACTATAAGCTCGTTAATATTGGAGATTGTTTAGTAACTTGAATTGAGGTACGAGCTTTCCAATAGCAATTTAGGTGCTTGATTTGGGTTTACTTGGGCTCGGATCGACTTGAATTTGGTGTCGTTTGGTTTGTATTTCTGAGACGCTCAGTTTGACTATAAGCTCGCTGAAATCAGAGTTCAGATGCTCCTGAATTTATTTTTTGATATTTTTGGTTCGATTCTGCCTCGAGATTCGTGCTTGATTAAGATAATTTTTTGAGAATATATTAAATATCATCACAAATAAAATTTAGTATTATTAGTATAAAGATCGACTTATTACACCCCTTATCTGCACAATAAAAAAATAACAAAATTAAAATCTCTAAGGCAATTAAGATCCTCCAACTGATTCTGAATAATGCCACCCATATAATTTTCGGAAGCACTTTGAAGAAGCTTGATGACATTAGCGTTATCCCCTTCAATAATGATCTCTTTATATTCGAACATACACCTCTGTAAGAATTAACCCAAGGACTGAATAGCAAGCATCTTCAATTGGCATACATCCCAATGAAGTCCATTGAATCCAAATGCAAAGAGAAATATCCCTCTAGGATCTTTGAAAACTCCTTCAATACTAGCCTTATAGGAAGAAAGCAAGCAAACATTCACATTCACTTTGATCCAATCGGGAGGGGGAGGATGCCAAAATTTCTTTAACAATCAAAACGGCTGATTAACACATCCCATATTCTCGATTTAACATTAGTAGAAATGATAGAAGTAATAATAGTAATGTCACTACAAGAAAATAGGAAATTAGTGACCAGCAAAATTGGTCGCTAAAATTGATAATTTGGACGCTAAAGCAAGTAGCGACTAAAAATGTTTTAGTCACAGATTTGTCGTAGTAGCCTCGTCGCTGAGGCTTTTAGCGACCAAAACTTTTTTTCGATTGCTAAATTAGCGAACACTAATTAGTACTGGTCGCTAAAATTGAAAATATTAGAAACCATTTTTTTGAATGCTAATGAATATTTATTTGGATGCTATTTAATAATTTTAATAATTAATTTTATTTATTACATTTTACCTATAGAGACAAAAATAAAAATTGATCGCAAAATGATCAACCAAAAAAATCACATGCCCCTTTAATTTTCATAAAGTGTTGATATATATTTATGGATATAAAATTTGTGATATTTAGTACATAAAATTATTATCCATTTATTATGCCTTGCTATAACAACTAAGATCAATCCATCACTCCTATATTGCAATTACTTAGATAATTTACATAAATGAGAAATAATACAAAATTTATAGCTTGAGGCAATAATAATAAAAAGCATAGAATCCAAAAAATTATATCTATATATGAGTATCATTGTCAATAATTTTCTAGGAGAAAATAAAAATTGTATTCATTCATATACTTTTACAAATACATCCATCAATTAACACAAAAAATACAATCTAAGACATCATAAATCATTAAATTTTAATGTTTACAAAATGTAGGAACTTGCATACTGCTTGACAGCATGTTGCAAGAATTTAGAAACCAACAGAGTTCTCAAGGAAGCGAGTTCATCTCCTCCTTTATAGCTGCAGTCTTCATCTCCATGTTTCACATATCAAGAACACCCTCTTTTATCATCTCCAGCAATGCAAATCTTGTAAGCTGTAAGCACAAATAAAGTACTACACATACGAGTAGAAAGGTATTGTAGTTTGGAGATTGTATCCTTGGTGGAAATACCTAGAAATGTTCATTAAGTACACCATACTTGTCGTGTTTAGTACCAATCTTCTTCAATTTTATTTCCCTCACAGTAACCTTCCCAGTAGTTCTTAGCTGTGCTGTTGCTTCACATGTCTGTAATCACACCAATTATCTTAATAAAACAATAATGACCATGAACTCTGCACGAGTGAGCAAATCTGATTGGAGGTATTCGCAAACTACCATGATGAAGACAAACATTGCATTGACATTCGCGGCATTCGTAAACTATTAGATATACAACTGTGCATTATATCATATGTTCTTAAATTTCTAGTTTCTAAGGTAATGAACGACTCAAGTAATTGATGATTTGATCCCAAGTATCCACATTGCTAAATGATTGGAATCATAGAGGTTTCAAACATAAAAAACACATAATTAGGCAAAAAATCTAGATAAAAGTATTCATCATTACAGGTTTAGATTGCTCATCTGTATAGATAGTTCACATTTATGCTTCCTAATATTTAAATTGCAAGCCTCAAAGTGCTACTTATGAAGTCATATATCCATAACTTTTTAAAAGCATAAATAAGATTACAAATATGCTTGTTTTAGAATCTTATAGCAACACGTTGCTAATTTAGAACACCATTTCCACTTACTAAGATAAAGCCGGGGCCGTTCATGACATTTTCTATAGCAAAACTTCACCAATTATTGCCTGACTACAACAATGAAAAAAAAACCTAGAATGCTTCTATAAATAGTTGAATGATGCAAAATTTAGGCCAGCAACCATACCAACTTAGAACAAAAGGTAAAAACAATATCACTTATTGCTCATCAGGAATTATGTTTTTTTTTTAACTTTGCAACAATATGTGAAATGCCGTGAATGTAGAAGTTCGGAAGAAATTATTTTTAGGCACTAGATTCTAGATTCTAATCTTGCAAGTTTTTGTATGCCAGCTATGTTAAAATTAGCACCAGGACTATATTACAGGTGATGTACATTTTCTAGTGTTTATATTAATAAAAATGAAAACTAAAATTTTAAAATGCTAGAACTGCATAGAGACATTGAAGTTCTAACTAATTTTGTAAAGTGCATTGAAAATAAAGAAATAAACAAAATAAGATATTTACATAATATATAGGCCAGGGATATGAAATAGCCTTTAGAAATAATTATTTTATTTTTTATCATACTTATCACCATGATGGACAGCATTGCTTGATTTCTTTGTACAGTTAGATTTTTTCTGCACATGGTTTCCATGATGATGCTTGCTCGTAGGGTTCCTTCCATTATGAAAATGTATCCTCTGGTAATTCATTCTATTTCATGAAAAGTTATTGATACAAGTGTATGCATAAGTCATGAAATACCAAAATAAATGTAAATATGCAACTTTCTATTCCATAGTGAAGCAAATCTTTGCCAATGCTATATGAGCCAAATTTATAAGGCATTCATACATCAGTTTTTTAGTATTTTCTACATTAATATCACATGAATATATAAATTATTAATTCGTAAATATTATAATCAATACGAAAAATTCTAAATTACGCCCACCTACATAGAAATAACAGCTCTATGTTATTTTAGGTTCAAATTGCAAGGAAATACATATTGAAAATGAAAGGAAAATGCAATAAATTGATGTCTCCAATTCATATCTTAGCAGAAAATATTGATTTGGAAGCAGTTCAAACTTGCAAGGTACATTACTATACAACAAATTTTGCCAAAAAGAATTAAAGGATACTTAAAATAATATAGTATGAAACCACAGAAATAACTCGATGACAAAAGAGTCCTCAACAACTAAATGTTTAAAGTAATAAACAATCTCCTGCTTTGCTAATTTGATGACAAATCAATGTATTAGAGAGAACTTGGAGATTGTTGAGGATTTGAGTAAAAGGAGTCCAAATCACGAGGAACCACATTTCTCGAAATCTTGAAATAACAGGATCCTGAAATAACAAGATATCTTTTGTAAATACAAGACAAATTTTGAACAACTCCATGATTTCTGTAAATGATAAATACAAGAAAAAATTTGTAATTTACAAATTTTTAAAATACAAGCTAAAATTTTTATAATATCACAAAAGTTCAATTAGAAAGTGTTAGCTAGAATTTAGTTGACTTGATTCATAAGTTCTTGAATACTTTGATGATATGTTTGAATGGTAAATGTCAATGATTAGAAATTCATAAATAATAAAATCACACAATTAGTTGAAGTCAATCCAGTTGATGAAACTCAATTTTCATCAAATTTTAATAAATTCCATAACACGATGAATAAAAAAAAATTATAGTGCTAAGTAAAAGTAGAAGAAAAGCACAATAGTTATTACCATCAAATTTTTAGCTTCTATGCCGAAAGTAAGAAAAGGTAAAACATAAAGATAAATGATATTCATAAACAGAATTGAATTTTATATCACAAATAACTAAAATAATCATTAAAGTCCTTACCATCAATTTTTTTTAAATTATTTCTTTACCATCGTGTGCATCATTTATTTTTAACTACCTAATCGGATTTAGGTGTGGATCCATTACTTGATTTTTCAGCATAAATGAATTAGTAGGACTTATCAGAGTGGGTACCCTAAATGTTGCCATAACTAGTTGTAGATGAAATCGAGGAATCAATAGTAGAAGAAACCACAGAAGCAGTCAAGGAACATCTTTGGATTTAGGTGTGGATCCATTATTTGATTTTCCAGCATAAACGAATTTGTAGGACTTATCAGAGTGGGTACCCTAAATGTTGACATAACTAGTTGTAGATTAAATCGAGGAATCAATAGTAGAAGAAACCATAGAAGCAGTCAAGGAACATCTTTGATATAATGAAAAATAATCAATAAAGAAAACCAAAGAACAAGGAATCTTCTTGACGACAACAAAGCAAGGATCTACATAAGATTTTCAGGTGCAAATCAAACATTAATGATTTGATTTCAATTTCAAAAGTGCTCTTATTGATTTGTATTTTTGTACAACAATTTCAAAAGTTCCAATTCAGGCTTTGTTTGGGACGGCTTGAAAGTTCGTTAGGGATTTTAAGCCCTATGAACTTAGTCCCAAGCTAACCAAGAGGGGGGGGGGTGAATTGGTATTTAAAAAAATTCTTTTCACAAAAAATAAAAATAACATAAACCAAAATCACACCACGAGAAAAATAAACAATACGGAAATTAAAGTGCGGAAGCAAGAAAACAATAACACAGAGATTTATAGTGGTTCGGTCAACTTGACCTATGTCCACTCCTTGGAGGCACCCTCCAACTATTTCACTACAAACGTGACTCTCCTTTAGCCCCCACGGCTAAGCGGAGAAGCCCTCACAAAGAACCTTTTTTTGCCACTCCGGCAAGGCAGAGAACCTATCTCCTTTTGCTTCCTCCTAAAGCTGGCAGAGAACCACAACCAGATGCTGACTCCTTACCTCTACCAACCATTCCACTGATGAGAAACTCTAAACGAAGAAGAAGCAGAGCGATCCTTGAAGCAACCCTTGTGAATCCCCTCACAAGCTCCCCCTCACAAGATCCTCTCTCTCTCCCTCACTCTCTTTCTCTCCTCAAGGCCTTCTCAGGTCAAGGCAGCAGCAAAAAGTTTGTTCAAAACGTTGAACAAGAGCTCTTAAATAGAAGAGCTTCAAAGGAGCTTATTAATTACAAGTTGCCGACTATATCGTCCAGGCTGATATGGACATCGGCCTGGCCGATCAGTACAAAACTCAAAAGATCAGCCTGGGCATCGCCCTGTTTTGGGTGCTGGACGATTGAAAATTGGCTTAATCGTCCAGGCCGATCTCACGAACGTCCCGGCCGATCAGTTCGAATTAGAGAAAAATCATCCTGAGCATCGCCCTATTTTCAAGCTGGCCGATCCCGATCGTCCAGGAGTAATTAAGGTTTTTGACTAGATCGTCTTGGTTGATCCTGCGATCATCCAGGACGATATGATCGTATCAATCATCCTTAATTACTCCCTTGATTTCCTGATGGATTGAGGCATAATTTGTGATTATTGTCCAAGCCGATCAATGATCGTCCTAGCTGATTATTTAAAAATACAATATACCTTAATTGTCTATGGCAGCAACTTCTTTCTGTTTTGAGCTTATCATCCTGGCCGATACACGTATCGTCCAGGACGATCTGTTAATGACGGCTGCCTTAATTAAGAATCCTTATTTGGACTTTCTGTTTTAAGCTTGATCGTCCAGGACGATGTAAATATCGTCCTGGCCGATATGAGTAAAAACAGAATTTCTAAGTCTCTCAAGTGTGTGTGTACGGTTACTTAGCATCAGTCTCTTTGACCATTACAAATAAACTCAAGAAGAGAAAAAAACAAAGTACAGAATGACTCAACCCTAGACCTACACCATCTTGAACTGGCATCATTTGTTCGTCCGATCTTCGATTCCTGAAAAGTTAGAAGTAACAAGCAGTCCAAGAGAATCAATAGTGTTTGTCAATCATAAAAACATAAGTCATGAAAATAGATTTGCAACACGGCTTTCTTCCTGCTTCTTAAAGAAGCTTTCAAGTACAAAAATTAATTTTTGTACTTGAAAGCTTCTTTAAGAAGCAGGAAGAAAGCCGTCTCAAACAAAGCCTCAATGAATTAAATTAGTAATTTAACATACTCAAATCAAATATGCACAAATTAACAAGTACAAATCAGTAAACTAATTCAAAAAATATTAATTATGGGGTTAGCTCTGTCATATCTATAGAAAGTATAAGTCTGTTTAGTTTGTCTTCATCATGTTAAAGCTATAAGTCTCTTCTTAAGCTTTCTTAGCAAATAAACCCCAAAACTATCATTGAATCGGTACATTGCTCATTAAATCACACATTTAATACATAAATATAGGCTTTGTATGGGACAACTTTCTTATTTTAGTACAATTTTTTTGTAACTAAAAATTATTATGTTAGAAAGCTATTTTAGAAAGTAGTAAGAAAGCAATCCTAAATGAAGAGTATGTTTTAAATCAAGTTGCAACAAACCATCAAATTCCAAAAATTAAATATCAAAGTTAAATTATTTCATATTGAAGCACAAAAAAGCTTGAAAATTAGATCAAATTTGACTCATTTTTATAAATTTGAACAAAAAATGAACGGTGTTATTCAACTTGTAGTTTGATTATGTATGTGTGACCAAAAGACCTTAAATAGATTCTCCCGCACACACACAAACAAAAAGCATGCTATTTAGGCTAAATTCAATTTGACCAATTATATCATAAGTACTCTTACTGAACAAATTAAGCTAACAAATCAAACATTTTCCTGAATATATTGCTGTGATTGTTAAATGATGACAAAAGAATGGGAAAATTTTGGTTTGCCGCCAATGCCTTATGCCCCTTTCACAATTTTCTAAAATAATTATAATTAAATAATATGTAAAATTTATTTTAGTTAATTTATTTTATTAATTTTAATTACTTTTAAATATATCAATTAAATATAATTTATCATTAAGTTATAATAAATTTAAAATATTTATATTATTTAAATTTTTCAATTTTATAATTAAATATTAATAATATTTTATTAAGCTTTTTTATGAGCTCTGAATCGAACACGAATCGAGCTTCTTATAAAGCTTGTTCGTGAGCATCGAATGATCATGTTTGCGAACATAAATGAACCGAACACAGTAGTGTTCAAGCTTGTTTATTTAAGGATCGAGTATTTAAAATGTTGTTCAAGCTTGTTTGTTTAGTTGATTAAACGATCACAAATGAGCTTTAATCAAACTGAACAACGAGTAGCTCGTCGAACGTTTGGTTAGCTTGCAGCCCTATGCATAAGGCTGAGATCGTCAGAATAGTTTTGCTATAATGTATAAATTTATTTAAATAAATAATTAATAAAATTTAGATAATATATATTATAACTTATTTTATCAATAAATTATTAGATTTATCATCATATAAACATAAATATTAAATTAAATTCATCATTTTATTATTAATTTGAATTTCAAGAACATTAACAGGTCGAACCTCATTACGGGGTGCTACCCCCTTGGACCCCTGACATATCTGCGAAGCATACGATTTTGTACACAATTAAAAAGAATAATTAGTCACTACAATGACATGTATATATATGAGAAAAAGATTCTCTGGATTTTTAGCGACTAAATTAGTGGCCAAATTTTTTTTTTTTGTGGCTAATATCAAACTTCTTATTATTTAGAGGCCATACTAATTTTTGGTTGCTAAAAGATATCTTTAGCGACCAATTTATTTTTGTCTCTATTTTTTTGGTCGCTATTGACCCATTTTCTTGTAGTGTGTTTTATGGAATAAACAAGGTACTTTATTCTTTATCACCATAAACTCCTTTGTTTCTTGACTTCCAAGACAAAAAAGCCACAGTACAATAGATTCTTCCCATAAAAACTGATTAGAAGTAACCCGTTCTAGCCATCCACAACAATCAATAAAAGACTGAAATATTTGAATTACGAACCCCCATCTATTCATGATTAAAATGATCTAAACCAATTTTAAACACCCCACTACCACATGCTTTAAATCCTCCACCTTCAAACAGCCTCTATGAAATGTATTATCATCTTTCAATTTCCTATGCATAAGAAAATGAAATGTAGGAATGACATTATGAAATATCTTCCTCCAAAAAATTTCGACACGAGGATTAAGTTTAAGCATTTTAATCAACCCCCAATAACACTTCACAGGTTTATAACATACCATAGCATCAAAAGAAAGAGTAGAAATTATCTTACCCGAACTCTGCCACATAAGTTCCACTTGATCTTCATCCATTTTAGAATGGATTTTTGAATTACATATAAGCATACTCAGTTCCTCCCCAAAATAACTTTGTAGGAGTTCAATGTTCCAACCTCCATTCATAATGAACTTGTCCACCATCAGTTTAGAATCAGCATAAATCGAAATAAAAGTTGGCCATTTAATATAAACTTTATCCAGTATACATACATAATTAAGAGCGTTAATAGATCTTTTGTTCGTTATTCTCTATATGATGATAGAATTTTGAGCTTTAGCCCCATCTGCAACTATCTTCCCCGTAGCAAAAAAACTTTTCTTTGAACCAGAATTCCTAATTCTTGACCCGTATCTAGTAGACAATGTCTTATAGAACAAAGAATATTTATCAATGAATTAATTCCATGCCAACTTAGCTCTCACATGACCCAATCTATCCATACAAGAGTATAAACCACATCTACCCAGGTTAAACTATTAATCTAATGAATACCATTCTTCCCATCCTAATTATGCCATGAAAAGTTCCTACACATCTTGTCATTATCACAAAGAATACTCTTATGAATAAGATAATCAGTGCATTGAAAAATAGAAGCATAATTTTTGACAAGCATTATCATCTTTTAGAAGAATTATTTTCCCCTGCAAGGAAATAAATTTGTTTTCCCAAGCATTTAGTTTTCCCAAAGATTTCTCTAAAATAACATGAAAATCAGCACGAACAAGCCTTCTTAATGTAATCTTCACAGCCAAATATATCATCTCTTTAAAAGGTCTGTTGACCTCATTTTTGTTATGAGGTCACTAAGGCCCTTCCAAACTGAAGATCAAGCCTAGATCCTAGGATCCACTCTAGACTTTAAGATTCTTTCCTAGAGCCAGACCTTAGGGCTACTCAAGAGCTTAAGATTCTTTTCTAGACCCAAGATCTTAGGGCCTACTCTAGAGCTTAGGATTCTTCCATATCCCAAATTCTAGAGCCCCTCTAGATCCTTGATCTTAGAATCTCTCTAGATCATAGGACCAATCCAGACTCAAATCAATCCCTACCTTTGATCAACTCCAGCCTCAAATTAATCCCTACCCTTGGTCAATTCAAATCTCAAACTTCATTCAATTCAAATCCAAATTAATTCAAGCTTCAAACACATCCAAACTTTGACCCAATCAACTTGAGAATCCAAACTTCAATCTAGACTTTTATCCTACCTTTGATCTAGCTTTGACCCTATCCATTCATTAACAATAACCACATGATTGTAAATGATTTAGATACTTCAATATTAATCATTCAAACTTAAAATCCATTCAAAATCCAGAGATCCAGACTCAAATCCAAAGTCTTAAGGCCCTGTCCTAAAGACCCTTTCAAGGGTTTTTCAAACATTTCAAAACCCAGTCAAGTGACCTCTGATTCAGGGTCTATCACTTACAAAGTGATAAGACATGTCTCTAGAGGTTACCCTTCAATTTTGAGCCCTTTCTGAGATCTCTAACCCTAGAATCTAAATCAAAATCCAAAGGCTATAAAACCTTCAAATATTTATAGCCTATGCCATTGGACCTAATACCTTGAAGATTCTAGTCTTGAAGCCCTCATCATAGCCTCCGATCACTTCCAGTCTTTTGATTGTAACCCATTGAGCAGTAAACTGTATTTTTTGGACCCATATTTGACCCTAGTTAACCAATGGGTCAAAATTGACCATAATACCCCTATGGGATTTCAAATGCCCATTTCAATTCAAATCAACTCCAAATCCTTTGAAACCAATTTCAACAAGTTTCAAACATCAAACACAACTTGTTGAGCTCAAACCCAGACCTTCGGTCAACCTGGTTGACCAAGTCAACCAAGTTTGACCCATTAACCCATACACCCCTTCTCTTTCAAATCCTTGAATCAAGACCACTCCAAGTCCTTTTGAATGCAAGGGATGACCCATTGGGTACCCAAGAGACCTCTCTTGGAGGCCCAAGCCTTGGGCTCACTTGGGTTAGAAATTTAGCTTGACCCAAGTGATAAAAGAGAGGTCTCCTTTGAGCCATCTCTTAACCTTAATCAAATTGAATCCAAATCTAGGTGTCATTGGGTTCCCATTGACCCAATGCACCTTCCTTGACCAGCCCAACCCTTGGGCTCACTTGGGTCAAGAGTTAGGCTAACCCAAAGTTCCCAAGATCACTTGGGATTGAGCCAATTCTTAACCTAAGCACAATTGAACTTGATCAACACCTCCCATAGGTGGCCCTAGGTCCAACACACCTCCTCCAGCCAGCCCATGCTCTGGGCTAACCTGGGTCAGGTTTTAGGCTAACCCAAAGTAGCCAAAAATACATGGACCTGAGCCATCTTCCAACCCATATCAAATTGGACCCAATTGCCACTTGCATTGGGTCCACCAGACCCTGACCCAGTTCCCACCTCAAGCCCAAGGTCTTGCCTGACCTGGGTTGAGCCCAAATCGACCCGAACTGAGCAGATTTGGATCAACCTAAGCAATCTTTTAACCCAGACCAAATTGGACCCAATTGCCACTTGCATTGGGTGCACCAGACCCAGACCTATCTCCCATACCAAACCCAGGGCCTGAACTGACCTGGATCGAGCTCAATTCAACTCGAACTGAGCAGGTTTGAGTCCAACCCAGCCACCAACTCAATCCAGACATTCTCAGACCAAATTGACTCCACCCTCAACTCCAGCATGTCCCCATCGGCCTCCCCCAGTCAACCCGACCCAAACCATGGCCGACGGTTGTCGGAACCAATGGATAACAAGTTCCGGTGGTCCCCCCCAGACAAATCCTGAATCAAAGCTGTTTCCCACCAGTTTGATCCCCACGACCTCTCTAGGATGTCTTCATCTTCCACCTGGCATCAATCTGAGCCCCCTCCAGCTCAATCTCGGCCATCCAAGCCCGTGAGAGGTGGCCGAATATGCTATAGCTCCCGAGAGTGCTAGAAGGACTCCCAATCGTTCGAAATCATTCCCATAGCTCCTTCGACCTCCCAGAGTCTCCCTTCAAGTTCCTAGATCGATCCCTTCATCCATTCGAATAAGCGCCCGTAAAAGCTTCCGGCGTCCCGCTCGAAGTCGCACCTCTGGCCGTCCTCCGGTCCCGACGTCAGAAGGAGATCAGTTCGCCATCGTCCCCTGAAGCTTCCCGATAAAGAAGCTCATCTGTTGACACTTTCTTTGCGGTAATCTCTTCATCTTGAGCTCCCTAGCTAGGTAGTCCAGTCAAGTGTGAAGGAAACCTTCACCCCAACGGATTTCCACCATTGGATTGAAGGTTTCCACTGTCCTGATCCTCCCTGTGAAATTTCATCGGAGTTCACCGGCGGGATCGCCCAGATCACGTCGGAGAAGCCTCATGGTCTCGGATGCGTGCGGGAGGTTGAAGACGCAATCTCAGCCGTTGATTCTGATCAACGGCGCAAATTAGATCCCGCGGTATCGGAGCGCGTTTAATCCCAACCGTCCAATCCGCCATCCGACGGCTGTGGTTAATCTGACCGTTAACGGTCAGTGCCAATCATTGCCCAGCCAATCGGCGCGCGGCGCGTGTAAAGGGACGCTAACTGTGTAATGGCCGAATTAATAATTCCAAAAATTTAAGGGAACTTCAAAAAATCATAACTCCCTCCACAATTGTCCAAATTAGGTGTTCTTAGACTCATTGGAAAGGTCTCAGGGAGACCTACAAAAACACCATGGTTCCAGGCCCTGGTTAGGTCAGTGTTAGGTTTAATTTCAGTTTGAGCATTTTATCAATTTCTTTAATTATTCTTTAAATACTAGTCCACCAGGCCTGAAATTTTGGGAGATTGAAATTAAACATGTCTTTGACATGTCCAAATTTTATCTCCTCATCTTAAGAAGTTCAAGGGCACTTTCCCCAAATTTTGAGTTCAAGGATTATGGTTTGACCCTTATATTCAAAATGGGGTATAGACCTATCCAATGGGATTTAGGGTGTGATTCTTTGTGTGATGATGATGTGTAGGATAAGGAGTGTAGAGCCACTGATTTTGCCCCAATCCAAGCTTAGGATGGATCCCTATAGTGATTTGAAGGTGACTAAGAGCTCACCTTGGGTGGTTTAGTTAACCACCTTAGAGTACTCCATTTGAGTTCAAATTTGGTGGGTTTAGTCCTTAGGGTCAGGTGATCCTATGGTCCAAATTTCATAAAATTTGGAATTCATATGGTTCCCCAGGTAGGAGCCTCAAAGAAAATTCTTCTTAAAATAGCCTATTAACCCAAATCAATTGGTAATGAACTATATTTAACTCATAAAATCTATTAAAATGTTTATAATTGTTTCTAATTAATCCCCTAATCAATGAGAATTGAAACCCTCTTAAATTGACTTCTAAATTTGTCTTAATCTAGTCTTTAGATAAGATCAAAGGTTAATTAGTTTTAATTAATTCAAAAATCCTTAAAAATCCCAAAAGGTCTTTAAACACTGGATGATCTGTCCTTAAGACATTTATGACCTTTGGAACTTATCTCAAAGAGTTTGGGACTCATTTGGGTTCAAACCCTTAAGTATCCCTTTAGTTGTAATAATTTTGTAATTCCTGCGAATGTATCAAATTTCCAAAATTCACTATTAATTATAAAAAAAATTCAAACTAATCAAACTCAATGGCTAATGACTTCAATTAGAATCTAGTATTCTCCAAAAACATTAAACCTCCATAATTTGGTTAAAATCAAGGAGTCATCATTTTAGGTAACCTTAGGTCAAAACGGGTCAAAACTTTTAAAAATCATAACTTTTAATAGAAAATTCCAAATTGAATGTACTACATGTCTAACAACTCATAATTATGTCTAGCATTTATTAAACATCCGAAACCCTTAAGGTCAACTCTAATTCTAAAAGTCAAGTTTTGCCCCCTTAGTTAGTATACCCGGATAACTCTAAGGATCTCCAGTTTTCTCTAAACTCCAAAATTTTCCTAATAGGTTAATAAAATCCTTAACAAACCCTTTAAAATCAGTAAACAATACTTTTTAAATTAATCAATTCCTTAATTACCACAAATTTGAAGTAACCTAATCAACCCCGATTGCTACTAGGTAACCCAGGCCTACGAGGCTATTAATTTAGCCCTAAGAAAGGTGAAATAAACTTCACGGCCTTGGTGTGAAACAAAGGTAGTAATCAATTAACTTTTAAAATATATTTAATTAAAATTCCTGATCCACTAATACTTAAAGTTTTACCTAAATCCCCCTTTTAAGCTTCAACAAACTCAGAATCTAGGACAACCTTGATTAATCACTCTACTTAGGATCTACCCCTACCACATGACCTTCTACACACACTTTAGATGATGTGCTAGAACAACCAACTCTAGATCTAGGTTAAGTCGGTGTTTATTTTACTGCTGTGTGCCAGATTTTTCTTAGTTTTCACTGCATGTTGTGGATGAAATTGCTTTGCTGTATCTGCTTACTTTTTCTGCACTCTGTGGATGGATTGATGTGTTTGGTGATTAGATTACCCTTAGGTTAGGTACGATCTGGATGTTAACATAGTTTTCTGTAGGTGGCCATGCTCATGCAGGGCAATAAAAAGGAGGCTAGATTCATAAAAATTCATAACTGTTATAAATTCTTTGCACAGGTGCTTCAGCTGCTAAAGCCCCCAAATAAAAGGAGCGTGACCAGTGTGTTTACTTTTTCTCTTCATATATATAACTCCTTGGGAATAAACTTTTTTTATATATATATATTAACTGCTTAGGATAACCCTGCAGGTGAGTCTAGATTTTTTATTTTTTTTTATATAAATGTAATTTGTGTAATTGTCAAGTGTTGTGAAAGTTAATTTTGAGTTGGGATTTATAGGTCCAAAGCTTGGATTCCAAAGAGGGAAGGATGCCCCTTTGGGAAGTATTCATTTTCCATTTGGAAATCTTAATTTGGATCATACTTTTCTATACCCAAAGCGGAAAGAGTGACATTCCCCTTAAAAGGGAAGTGCCCTCTTATCCATTTGGGTAGTTTACCATGAAGAATCCAAGGGGTTTGAAGAAAAGGAGTTTAAAGAAGAACAAGACTGAAGATTTGAAGATCGAGAGTATCCCACTCAGAATAACTTGCGTCATTATTAGGCTTAGAATCTGGGTTGTTGTTAGTGGTGCCCGGCCACTCTAATTTTGGCAAGACACTGGTTTGTAATAAGCAAGGCAATTCTGCCTATGGACATTTATTAATTAGTTAATTTATATTTGATGTGTTGAATTAATTTCCTTTAGGATTACCTGCTTTTCTTAGTTTATTTTGGCGATTGTGTTTCGCTTTTGTTTTCGCCTGGATACGTGAGACTCGTGAGGGTGTGAAAGTTTTCTACTCAAAATTTTAAATGTCTAAAATTTTAGTCAGTCTAAATAACATAGAAAGATAATGAATCTAGGGAATTAGTCGGGGTCGATCCCGGGGTCGCATGCATATTTCTACATTACTCTTTCCTTGCTTTAGACCCTTCCCCGCTTGCGGGTAGAGTCTGGATAGTCTGACCTATGAGGACGAGGTGCCGGACCTGGGAAAGTCCAGTCTTCTAAAAAAATTATTTTATAAGCCTGTTTTTAAAATTTCAAGCATATTTGATTTGGAAGTTGTCGACCAGCATGCATTGCATTAGATACAAATTGAAAGAGTCAAAATTTTAATTTCATAGTCCTTAGCATTTTGCACCCAACATAAGTCAAAGGGGCCAATTAGGAAAATCTCTAGACGTCGGCCCCAATCCTCCAAAACTTTAAATACAACATCTCTATCACTCTTTCATAAAAGACCGGAATCATCTCTTTTAAATCGATTAGGTGGTTAGCTGGCTCCCCAATCCAGGCCGAGGTATGTCCAGGCATTGCACTACATTAGTTAGGATCGGACTTCTGTGGTCTAGTGTCCAAATTAGACTTAGGGTCCGGGGAAGATTTTTGATTATAAGATCCCAAATTTTGGGAATATATTCCCAAATTTCTAATAAAGTGCTCAACTCTAATTAAAGCTTCATTTCAATCCTAAAACATAAAGCGCAACACTTAGATTAAGTTGGGACACTTCCGGATGGTTCTGGAATCTCAAGGTGTCCCCTACCTCTCTTCCCTCGATTCTGTTAATAAATGTTCAATCTTGATCCATTCCCTATTGATTTTTCAAAAATCCCATTCGTTTTTGATATCACTCCTTGAAAATCTAACAAAATTTTACCACTATTTTAATCGAGAGTTTTCGTAGGGGACTCTGTCTCCCTGCGATGTAATTAACTACGAGGGCTTGCGCTCGTAGGAGATTTAGAACCACACGCACCTGATTTCAAAATTAATTTTTTTAAAATCTTCTTAGATTTCTTTGGGAAAATTAAAGAACAATCGTCGTTATTACATTAGAAGAATTATCATTGAAAAGTGTTATCTCCCTTTGTGGAGAAACATCCTTCTTTGATAAGGCTTTGGATGTGGATTCGACGATCATACTTCTTGAATATCATAACTGGATATTTAGTTGAACTTTACCTTGTTCCCTCGGGGCCATGTAAAGTTCTCCTTAGAATCTGATCATGATATTCAAGATAAGTTTCACAATTCTAAGTCTGAACACCGTTATGAAATTTTATTTTCTTCCTTCGGGATGATATACTCTTTCGAACGAATTGATTTGACTCTATAATTAGAATTCAATCTAAATTTTAAAAATTCCAAAAGAAAACTAATATTTTTTTAAAAACCTGTTTTCAAAATTCCACCAACAAACAAAAAAATGTCACGCCTGGTGGGACAAATCTCTCTCTCCATCTTTAATAAGAATGAAATTTTGTTTCATCGGTAGTCTTAACAACCTTCCTTCCGTTGGTCCCTCAACCCATTTCTTCCTCGGGGGAGTGTGGACAACATCTAAAAACAATTTAAAACATCAAAAGAGAGGTTCTACCTCCCAAAATTTGTTACATGCTAACTTAATCGTCCTGATTTTGACATTCTGCCCTAGGATTTCCTATGAGGCGACAGTATCAAATCAGGTCCCTAAATATTCTTTTTTTTTTTAATTTATGATTGACGAATGTCACATTCAATATATCAATCTTTAAGATTTAAAGGAGTTTGAAAAATCCTTGATTTTAAGAAGTTTTGAAGTATTTTAGTTTTAACCCCTTTACTCCCCTTTAACTTTTAGGAATGAGGAGGGTTAGACTATTTGCTTTACTTGGGTTTATTTCTTACAATTCCATAAGCCTTCGGGCAAGGGAAACTCTATCCATTGTGTTTTGGATTTGTAGAGAAAAAACCCATCCTAAATCATTCAAAATTCAAATTCCCTTCAAAACATAGAAAACAAAATAATAACAATTTTCTCCAAATTCCAAACCCTCATACGCTTCCCCATACGATCATCTTATGGGCTAACATATGTTGACCTTTTGAGAAAACCCTTCTTTTGGCATGTACTTAGTCTCTTTATCTTCCTAACGTGTGTTGGGTGTTTTCTACCACTCAACATGTGTTGGAAGGTTGAGACTATTCTACAAGCCATAAGTTTCAAAATAACAAACTCTTTTCCACTTCTGTTAAAAGAAATCTAATTCCAATCCCTTCTTTAATTTTCAGAAAATTCAAATGGCTGGCAAGTTAATTTTCACCTTTGACCGAGAACTGTCGTCAACTGTCAATGATCAAAGAAGGACTGTGATTTTTTGTTTGTGATTTGATACCCTGGAGTTTTACATGGATGGACATGAGGTAGTCAAACTGGATGCCAGTAAAAATCCTACCCCTGAACTTGAACTGATTGTGAGAGCTACATCTGTTGTACCAGTAGAGATTAAGACACAGAAACTGCCTGAACCAGTTGTTAAGACCCCCACTGAAGTTAAGTCTATTTTTGAGCAAGGATCTAGTTCTGGACTTAACTTTTCTACTAAGAATCAAAAGAAGAACTATTTGAGGAGACTTAGAAAGAAGATCTCTAAGGCAAAGAGAGTTGTGCCTTTTAAGACTTTAGCTCAAGTAGAGCCTGAGGCTGATGAGGAGCTACCTATTCCTGCTTCCTCTCCCCTTCTGAAAGGGAGCCGCTTTTACCCCTTAGCTTCTACTCAAGGGGAGGAGAGGATAGGTAGGATAGCCAGTTCCCCATCATGCCCAGTCGACTACTCGACAAAAAAGACTCCAAAGGAAAAGCATTTGCAGAAAATAAGGGCTATGAGAAATATAATTCATACCTGTGCTACACAATCTGGGCAAACAAAGGAGCAGTACATGAAACAGTTGAAGGGAGTGATCTCTAATCGCTTCCAAAAAGAAGTGTTAAAAGAAGGGGCGTCTGAGGCGAAGAATCTGACTCCACAACCTGTTAGGAGAAATAAGAAATATGTTAGATAGCACGCCACTTCAGTACTAGTTGATGGATACCACTGGGCGCCACGCCCTCCTTCTTCCAAGACAGAGAGTATTGTGTTGACTGGGTCCAAGAGAGGCCGCCATTCTATTGTTAGACCCCCGGTACCCCCTTCCAAAGCTGTAAGGTTGGCCTCAGTAGTTGTCAAACCTGAGGGGAGTGAAACTCTAAAACATCTGGATGTCAAGGGCAACAGGCCCAAATCCCCTAAGAAGAAGTTTGTCCCAAAAAGGACTAAGTTGTAGAATGTACCACCGCCTCCAAGAACCCCAAAGTTTATTCTCCAACTCCAATGAGTCACAGTTAAACCTCCTCCAGTCTTGCTTGAGTTGATGGATGTTCAACCTAGTTCTTCCGTTGTTGTAGTAGATAGTCTCCTTATAGCCAGTCCAGTTCCTGATTCAGTTATGATTCCCGTTGATGATCCGGTTGTTGATAGCATAGATTTATATGCCATTCCTAGGCTTCCTACACAGGAGTTTGAGGACCTTACCTTACCTGATCTAGGAGCTATTTCTCTACAAGCTCTGCTTCACCTTCTGAGGTATGTGCCCCTCCCCTTATAGAGAATGCCACTCTTCTGACTACCGATCATGGGACAGTCGAGGAGGAAGGAATTGACCTAGATTTTGAGATGGAAGAAGATCCAGTTATAGAGTCTCAACCAGATCCTAACCCAAAACTTATAGAAATCATTACCCTCCTGGATTCTGAAGAATTATTTGATTTGGCTGAGTACAAATGATATCTACCCCTCGATCCTAAGTCAATTGGGGATAGAACGATCGAGGAGGTAGTTCAAGAGATAAGAAACATTTTATTGAATAAAGAGGGAATGGCCTCTTTTGACCCAGACCTGGATGACCTCCTTAGAGAGGAAGATGATTGTGTTGGTAGTGTTTCCATGGTCGAAACTAGAGGGTCCAACAAAGAGGCCAAATCTGGTAGGCTCCGGCTTGCTAAAGATGACGATTCACATGTTGCTGGGTCCGATTCAGATGAGCCCATAAGGGTTAAGGATGAGGAGCATATTAAAAACTTGGAAAATTAGTTGACAACTATGATGTCACAAGTTAAAGAAATGCAAGAAAGATTTGACAAGTCAGAGCAGGATTCACTTAAGATTCAACAAATGGCTCGAGAGATTGTGGAAAGGGTTAGAAAGATAGAATCTAGTCCCAAGCCTCTCGAGTCAACACCAGTGATCCCTCCTTGCTTATTAGAGGCATCTCCAGCAGCACCTACAGTTCCCCCTGTTTCTCCAACTCTTCCTCAGAAGGATATTAAGCAACTGATTGAGGACCAAGTAAGGGAGGCATTAGCCTTTTTGCAAGGAACCGCATCTATCCCAAAGGGTAGACCCTACCCCAAAGAATATGATTGAGTTTCCTACCCAAAAGTCTTTGTGCCACCAACTTTTAAAATTTTCACTGGAATAGAAAACCCGAGACAGCATCTGGCCCACTTCAGAGCATGTTGTTGCAATGCGGGAGGGTCGAATGCTCTACTATTTCGCCAATTTGTAAGTAGTTTATCCGGCATTGCTTTTGAGTGGTACACCGATCTACCCAGTGGTTCAGTAAGAACCTTTAGCAATCTAGAAAACCTTTTCGTTAAAAGATTTTCTAGAGCGCAACAACAAACTACCGTGGGCGATCTTATTGTTGAGAAACAAAAGCCGAGAGAGTCTCTGGTTGAGTACATCTTGAGGTGGCAAAACCTCTCGATGAAGTGTGAACCCCAGTTGCAAGAGCAAGATGCGATGGAGATCCTCCTTAAGAATATCCACGGCCCTGTTGCTTTTCTCCTGAAGGGTTTCACCATTAAAACTTTTGAAAAACTTCTTAATAAGGCTAGCAATTTGCAGGAAGAGGCTCATAAGATGCCATTCCTACGAGAGAAGTTTGAAGATAAGAAAGGTCCTAGATTGGTTAAGACTTTTGAGAAAAATGCAGTAGTGTCGGTAGTTGAAAGGGGAAAAAGACCAGTGGCTAGTCAGCCCAGTGTTCCTCCACTACCACCACCATAGCCAGCTTAGAGACAGCCATTTCTGATCACTCCTCAGTACAGCAGAGACCCTAACTTTGTCCCTTTAGAGAGAGATTGGCAAAACCATATCCATTTAAGAGGGAATCAGTTAAGAGGATTTTTAAGAGTTTGTTAAAGAAACCAGATTTTCAGCTGCCAGAGGCCAGGAGACCCGAAGATGAAAGTAAGAAAGATGATCCCAAGTATTGTCCATACCACCGGATGCTTAGTCACCCTCTTGAAGACTGTGTTGTGTTTAAATATTGTCTTGAGAGAAACTACACCCAAGGTAACATCATAATTCCTAAAGAATACTTGGTCGATCCAGAGAAAGCTTCTATTAAAACCATTTCAGGTAACCCTCTTAACTCTCATTGTTTGGTTGAAGATGGTTGGGACATTGCTTTGTCCCGGGCACTTAAAAAGTCGATTAACAAGTCTTTTCGTCTTTCTCAACAGCTGACTACGATAGCCCAGGCCCCAGTGTGGAAGGTTGACCTGGATGCTTCGCAGGAGGATGTTGAGCCACTTTCCTCTCCAGTAGTCATAGGAACTACTATCAAATGTTTAAAAGAAAAGGAATTTAGTTTATAGAGAGGAAGTGTGTAGATGAGAGATGTATTAAGATGGCGGATGGGGGTGTTAAAACTCTCTCTCCTCTTTTGTTATCTATTTTTTACTTTGCCCCATCAAAGGCGAAGGGTCAGAAGATGAATAAAAAACATCCTTCTGCTTCCGTCTTGATGATTAACCATGGAAATGAAATGCAAATTGATGACTCTCTTATTTTAAATCAAAGTTCTTGTGAAGAAAGTCTTAATATCAAAGAAATTGATCTTCCCGAATCAGCTATTCAAGAAGCGGTCGAATGTGAAGCCTTATCAGAAAATGATTTCCCTCAAATATATTTTCAAGGAAATCCTATATGGATAGAACTTTCAGATTCTTACTCGCTTTCGATAAATGATGATCCAACGCATATGGTGTGCGTAGACACTGCCCTAATTTTCCCTCCCAAAGATATCGAGCAGGTGCAACTCCGCGGCGGTAAAGTCTTACCCCCTAGGCTTCCCTGTTAGGAGAAAGGCAAGCAAATTCCCTTTGAATATTTAAATCCAAATTGCCCTCAACAATCAAAATTTCCTCTAATTCCTCCAGGTTTTGATTCCATCGTTCCTAAGGTTAATTACAACGTTTTGGCCCATCTTAGAAAGTTGCCAGTAAAATTAAGCATTTATGATGCCCTCCTTCTCTCCAAAGAAATGAGGGACTCTTTAATTAAAGCGCTTCTCGACCCAGAGATTTGTTTAACAAGTTGGCTGCAACTTCAAAAGATGAGGCATTTTACTTCAAAGAGGTTCATGGAGTTACCTTTTCGGATGAAGATTTGCTCTTGAGAACTGCTGACCATAATCGTCCCCTTTACATTAATGTAGATGTGGGAAATTTTAAGTTGTCAAGAGTCCTCATTGATCCGAGTGCATCGGTCAACATAATGAACATAAAAACCCTCGTATACCTCAGAGTTGATACTACCAAGCTCTCAACCGATAGGTTGGTGCTTCGTGGGTTCAATGAAAAGGGCGAGAGGGCTTTAGGTTCAATCACTTTGCTCTTAGAAATAGGAGGCCTGAAGACTGAAGCTAAGTTCATATAATTGATTCGGCGACGTCCTTTAATGCCCTTTTAGGTAGACCTTGGATTCATGAATATAGAATGTTCCATCTACCCTTCACCAATGCATCAAGTACCAATGAGATGGCATTGAACACGTGATTAAGGGTGATCTGCAACCATTTTCGATTCAAGAAATCGAGATCTACGAAGATGCTACATATTTTATTCTAAAAGGGACCTCGTCTCGCTCTAAGTTAGAGATCAAAATTGAGGAGAAATTGGTTGGACAAAAGTCCAATCAATAGAAAGAAAAAGAAAAATTTATTGATCAAGAAATGATACAATTAAGTAGTGAAGACGACTCTGACATCGTTGTCCTTAGGCCTCAAACACATTACCTCAAAGAGGTGGGAGGATGGCCTTAAGGGCACGAGGTCGAGGCCGTGTTTCATTAGAGAGGAGAACAACACCTGTTTATATTGATTTGGAATCAGATCCGATGTTGAGTCCAAGGACCAAGGTGCTGCCTTCTCCCTCGATTATAAAAATAAATGCTTCTCCAAAATTAGATCTCACCTTAGATGAGGACATTGACATTGAGGAAGATGTTGTAAAGGTGAAAAGTGACGAGCCTGAATTGACAATGTACGAAAAGCTCAGTAGAAGAATTGAGGCCCTTTCTCTGACCCCACTATCAGCTGGCAGGATTGCCGGGTTAGAAGTTAAAGTGGCCCTAATTTGAACGGCGAAGTAAAGAATGTCCAAAAATTCTTTCCTGGCTCCTCCTCCGCAAGGGATAAAAGTGATGTAACCCTTGAGGAGGCAGATTTTAATGAATTAATGAAATTACCTTTCGGTTACTTCCCTATTTATGTGAAAAATACTTTCTCTAAAGGTCCTGTACCATACCGATGAACTAAGGGTCAGGCCAGATACCACAAAAATATTTGGCATGAAAAATTAAGAATAATCCTACAAGTGGTATCGTTTTTGGAACCGTTAGTTCATTTGATAATGATGAGTATTGCCTAACGATAACTTACCATCTTGAATCGCCGAATGTCCCTACAGATCCCTTCTATGCTCTTGATGGGCTCTGTTTGGAGACTTTAGATGATCTAGATGACCTTCAAGTTCGGGATGCCCCTGAATTTGAAGAAGAAATTAAATTGACAGTCGGATGAGTAAAAAAATTAACCTGGGAACCGATGATGATCCCCAAACCTAACTTTATAAGTGCTT
>CM028353.1:10217937-10359937 GCA_016618105.1 Dendrobium huoshanense | reverse complement strand
AAAAAATGAACTGTGTTATTCAACTTGTAGTTTGATTATGTATGTGTGACCAAAAGACCTTAAATAGATTCTCCCGCACACACACAAACAAAAAGCATGCTATTTAGGCTAAATTCAATTTGACCAATTATATCATAAGTACTCTTACTGAACAAATTAAGCTAAAAAATCAAACATTTTCCTGAATATATTGCTGTGATTGTTAAATGATGACAAAAAAATGGGAAAATTTTGGTTTGCCGCCAATGCCTTATGCCCCTTTCACAATTTTCTAAAATAATTATAATTAAAAAATAATATGTAAAATTTATTTTAGTTAATTTATTTTATTAATTTTAATTACTTTTAAATATATCAATTAAATATAATTTATCATTAAGTTATAATAAATTTAAAATATTTATATTATTTACAAATTTTTCAATTTTATAATTAAATATTAATAATATTTTATTAAGCTTTTTTATGAGCTCTGAATCGAACACGAATCGAGCTTCTTATAAAGCTTGTTCGTGAGCATCGAATGATCATGTTTGCGAACATAAATGAACCGAACACAGTAGTGTTCAAGCTTGTTTATTTAAGGATTCGAGTATTTAAAATGTTGTTCAAGCTTGTTTGTTTAGTTGATTAAACGATCACAAATGAGCTTTAATCGAAACTGAACAACGAGTAGCTCGTCGAACGTTTGGTTAGCTTGCAGCCCTATGCATAAGGCTGAGATCGTCAGAATAGTTTTGCTATAATGTATAAATTTATTTAAATAAATAATTAATAAAATTTAGATAATATATATTATAACTTATTTTATCAATAAATTATTAGATTTATCATCATATAAACATAAATATTAAATTAAATTCATCATTTTATTATTGGAAAAGAACATTTGAATTTCAAGAACATTAACAGGTTGATATGTACTACTCCATAAATTTAATCAAATTTTGAACCTCATTAGGATAACTTTTATTAAATTATGCCCAACAAAAAATTCGATTTTCTTAACGTGCTACCCCCTTGGACCCCTGACATATCTGCGAAGCATACGATTTTGTACACAATTAAAAAGAATAATTAGTCACTACAATGACATGTATATATATGAGAAAAAGATTCTCTGGATTTTTAGCGACTAAATTAGTGGCCAAATTTTTTTTTTTTTGTGGCTAATATCAAACTTCTTATTATTTAGAGGCCATACTAATTTTTGGTCGCTAAAAGATATCTTTAGCGACCAATTTATTTTTGTCTCTATTTTTTTTGGTCGCTATTGACCCATTTTCTTGTAGTGTGTTTTATGGAATAAACAAGGTACTTTATTCTTTATCACCATAAACTCCTTTGTTTCTTGACTTCCAAGACAAAAAAGCCACAGTACAATAGATTCTTCCCATAAAAACTGATTAGAAGTAACCCGTTCTAGCCATCCACAACAATCAATAAAAGACTGAAATATTTGAATTACGAACCCCCATCTATTCATGATTAAAATGATCTAAACCAATTTTAAACACCCCACTACCACATGCTTTAAATCCTCCACCTTCAAACAGCCTCTATGAAATGTATTATCATCTTTCAATTTCCTATGCATAAGAAATGAAATGTAGGAATGACATTATGAAATATCTTCCTCCAAAAAATTTCGACACGAGGATTAAGTTTAAGCATTTTAATCAACCCCCAATAACACTTCACAGGTTTATAACATACCATAGCATCAAAAGAAAGAGTAGAAATTATCTTACCCGAACTCTGCCACATAAGTTCCACTTGATCTTCATCCATTTTAGAATGGATTTTTGAATTACATATAAGCATACTCAGTTCCTCCCCAAAATAACTTTGTAGGAGTTCAATGTTCCAACCTCCATTCATAATGAACTTGTCCACCATCAGTTTAGAATCAGCATAAATCGAAATAAAAGTTGGCCATTTAATATAAACTTTATCCAGTATACATACATAATTAAGAGCGTTAATAGATCTTTTGTTCGTTATTCTCTATATGATGATAGAATTTTGAGCTTTAGCCCCATCTGCAACTATCTTCCCCGTAGCAAAAAAACTTTTCTTTGAACCAGAATTCCTAATTCTTGACCCGTATCTAGTAGACAATGTCTTATAGAACAAAGAATATTTATCAATGAATTAATTCCATGCCAACTTAGCTCTCACATGACCCAATCTATCCATACAAGAGTATAAACCACATCTACCCAGGTTAAACTATTAATCTAATGAATACCATTCTTCCCATCCTAATTATGCCATGAAAAGTTCCTACACATCTTGTCATTATCACAAAGAATACTCTTATGAATAAGATAATCAGTGCATTGAAAAATAGAAGCATAATTTTTGACAAGCATTATCATCTTTTAGAAGAATTATTTTCCCCTGCAAGGAAATAAATTTGTTTTCCCAAGCATTTAGTTTTCCCAAAGATTTCTCTAAAATAACATGAAAATCAGCACGAACAAGCCTTCTTAATGTAATCTTCACAGCCAAATATATCATCTCTTTAAAAGGTCTGTTGACCTCATTTTTGTTATGAGGTCACTAAGGCCCTTCCAAACTGAAGATCAAGCCTAGATCCTAGGATCCACTCTAGACTTTAAGATTCTTTCCTAGAGCCAGACCTTAGGGGCTACTCAAGAGCTTAAGATTCTTTTCTAGACCCAAGATCTTAGGGCCTACTCTAGAGCTTAGGATTCTTCCATATCCCAAATTCTAGAGCCCCTCTATATCCTTGATCTTAGAATCTCTCTAGATCATAGGACCAATCCAGACTCAAATCAATCCCTACCTTTGATCAACTCCAGCCTCAAATTAATCCCTACCCTTGGTCAATTCAAATCTCAAACTTCATTCAATTCAAATCCAAATTAATTCAAGCTTCAAACACATCCAAACTTTGACCCAATCAACTTGAGAATCCAAACTTCAATCTAGACTTTTATCCTACCTTTGATCTAGCTTTGACCCTATCCATTCATTAACAATAACCACATGATTGTAAATGATTTAGATACTTCAATATTAATCATTCAAACTTAAAATCCATTCAAAATCCAGAGATCCAGACTCAAATCCAAAGTCTTAAGGCCCTGTCCTAAAGACCCTTTCAAGGGTTTTTCAAACATTTCAAAACCCAGTCAAGTGACCTCTGATTCAGGGTCTATCACTTACAAAGTGATAAGACATGTCTCTAGAGGTTACCCTTCAATTTTGAGCCCTTTCTGAGATCTCTAACCCTAGAATCTAAATCAAAATCCAAAGGCTATAAAACCTTCAAATATTTATAGCCTATGCCATTGGACCTAATACCTTGAAGATTCTAGTCTTGAAGCCCTCATCATAGCCTCCGATCACTTCCAGTCTTTTGATTGTAACCCATTGAGCAGTAAACTGTATTTTTTGGACCCATATTTGACCCTAGTTAACCAATGGGTCAAAATTGACCATAATACCCCTATGGGATTTCAAATGCCCATTTCAATTCAAATCAACTCCAAATCCTTTGAAACCAATTTCAACAAGTTTCAAACATCAAACACAACTTGTTGAGCTCAAACCCAGACCTTCGGTCAACCTGGTTGACCAAGTCAACCAAGTTTGACCCATTAACCCATACACCCCTTCTCTTTCAAATCCTTGAATCAAGACCACTCCAAGTCCTTTTGAATGCAAGGGATGACCCATTGGGTACCCAAGAGACCTCTCTTGGAGGCCCAAGCCTTGGGCTCACTTGGGTTAGAAATTTAGCTTGACCCAAGTGATAAAAGAGAGGTCTCCTTTGAGCCATCTCTTAACCTTAATCAAATTGAATCCAAATCTAGGTGTCATTGGGTTCCCATTGACCCAATGCACCTTCCTTGACCAGCCCAACCCTTGGGCTCACTTGGGTCAAGAGTTAGGCTAACCCAAAGTTCCCAAGATCACTTGGGATTGAGCCAATTCTTAACCTAAGCACAATTGAACTTGATCAACACCTCCCATAGGTGGCCCTAGGTCCAACACACCTCCTCCAGCCAGCCCATGCTCTGGGCTAACCTGGGTCAGGTTTTAGGCTAACCCAAAGTAGCCAAAAATACATGGACCTGAGCCATCTTCCAACCCATATCAAATTGGACCCAATTGCCACTTGCATTGGGTCCACCAGACCCTGACCCAGTTCCCACCTCAAGCCCAAGGTCTTGCCTGACCTGGGTTGAGCCCAAATCGACCCGAACTGAGCAGATTTGGATCAACCTAAGCAATCTTTTAACCCAGACCAAATTGGACCCAATTGCCACTTGCATTGGGTGCACCAGACCCAGACCTATCTCCCATACCAAACCCAGGGCCTGAACTGACCTGGATCGAGCTCAATTCAACTCGAACTGAGCAGGTTTGAGTCCAACCCAGCCACCAACTCAATCCAGACATTCTCAGACCAAATTGACTCCACCCTCAACTCCAGCATGTCCCCATCGGCCTCCCCCAGTCAACCCGACCCAAACCATGGCCGACGGTTGTCGGAACCAATGGATAACAAGTTCCGGTGGTCCCCCCCAGACAAATCCTGAATCAAAGCTGTTCCCACCAGTTTGATCCCCACGACCTCTCTAGGATGTCTTCATCTTCCACCTGGCATCAATCTGAGCCCCCTCCAGCTCAATCTCGGCCATCCAAGCCCGTGAGAGGTGGCCGAATATGCTATAGCTCCCGAGAGTGCTAGAAGGACTCCCAATCGTTCGAAATCATTCCCATAGCTCCTTCGACCTCCCAGAGTCTCCCTTCAAGTTCCTAGATCGATCCCTTCATCCATTCGAATAAGCGCCCGTAAAAGCTTCCGGCGTCCCGCTCGAAGTCGCACCTCTGGCCGTCCTCCGGTCCCGACGTCAGAAGGAGATCAGTTCGCCATCGTCCCCTGAAGCTTCCCGATAAAGAAGCTCATCTGTTGACACTTTCTTTGCGGTAATCTCTTCATCTTGAGCTCCCTAGCTAGGTAGTCCAGTCAAGTGTGAAGGAAACCTTCACCCCAACGGATTTCCACCATTGGATTGAAGGTTTCCACTGTCCTGATCCTCCCTGTGAAATTTCATCGGAGTTCACCGGCGGGATCGCCCAGATCACGTCGGAGAAGCCTCATGGTCTCGGATGCGTGCGGGAGGTTGAAGACGCAATCTCAGCCGTTGATTCTGATCAACGGCGCAAATTAGATCCCGCGGTATCGGAGCGCGTTTAATCCCAACCGTCCAATCCGCCATCCGACGGCTGTGGTTAATCTGACCGTTAACGGTCAGTGCCAATCATTGCCCAGCCAATCGGCGCGCGGCGCGTGTAAAGGGACGCTAACTGTGTAATGGCCGAATTAATAATTCCAAAAATTTAAGGGAACTTCAAAAAATCATAACTCCCTCCACAATTGTCCAAATTAGGTGTTCTTAGACTCATTGGAAAGGTCTCAGGGAGACCTACAAAAACACCATGGTTCCAGGCCCTGGTTAGGTCAGTGTTAGGTTTAATTTCAGTTTGAGCATTTTATCAATTTCTTTAATTATTTCTTAAATACTAGTCCACCAGGCCTGAAATTTTGGGAGATTGAAATTAAACATGTCTTTGACATGTCCAAATTTTATCTCCTCATCTTAAGAAGTTCAAGGGCACTTTCCCCAAATTTTGAGTTCAAGGATTATGGTTTGACCCTTATATTCAAAATGGGGTATAGACCTATCCAATGGGATTTAGGGTGTGATTCTTTGTGTGATGATGATGTGTAGGATAAGGAGTGTAGAGCCACTGATTTTGCCCCAATCCAAGCTTAGGATGGATCCCTATAGTGATTTGAAGGTGACTAAGAGCTCACCTTGGGTGGTTTAGTTAACCACCTTAGAGTACTCCATTTGAGTTCAAATTTGGTGGGTTTAGTCCTTAGGGTCAGGTGATCCTATGGTCCAAATTTCATAAAATTTGGAATTCATATGGTTCCCCAGGTAGGAGCCTCAAAGAAAATTCTTCTTAAAAATAGCCTATTAACCCAAATCAATTGGTAATGAACTATATTTAACTCATAAAATCTATTAAAATGTTTATAATTGTTTCTAATTAATCCCCTAATCAATGAGAATTGAAACCCTCTTAAATTGACTTCTAAATTTGTCTTAATCTAGTCTTTAGATAAGATCAAAGGTTAATTAGTTTTAATTAATTCAAAAATCCTTAAAAATCCCAAAAGGTCTTTAAACACTGGATGATCTGTCCTTAAGACATTTATGACCTTTGGAACTTATCTCAAAGAGTTTGGGACTCATTTGGGTTCAAACCCTTAAGTATCCCTTTAGTTGTAATAATTTTGTAATTCCTGCGAATGTATCAAATTTCCAAAATTCACTATTAATTATAAAAAAAATTCAAACTAATCAAACTCAATGGCTAATGACTTCAATTAGAATCTAGTATTCTCCAAAAACATTAAACCTCCATAATTTGGTTAAAATCAAGGAGTCATCATTTTAGGTAACCTTAGGTCAAAACGGGTCAAAACTTTTAAAAATCATAACTTTTAATAGAAAATTCCAAATTGAATGTACTACATGTCTAACAACTCATAATTATGTCTAGCATTTATTAAACATCCGAAACCCTTAAGATCAACTCTAATTCTAAAAGTCAAGTTTTGCCCCCTTAGTTAGTATACCCGGATAACTCTAAGGATCTCCAGTTTTCTCTAAACTCCAAAATTTTCCTAATAGGTTAATAAAATCCTTAACAAACCCTTTAAAATCAGTAAACAATACTTTTTAAATTAATCAATTCCTTAATTACCACAAATTTGAAGTAACCTAATCAACCCCGATTGCTACTAGGTAACCCAGGCCTACGAGGCTATTAATTTAGCCCTAAGAAAGGTGAAATAAACTTCACGGCCTTGGTGTGAAACAAAGGTAGTAATCAATTAACTTTTAAAATATATTTAATTAAAATTCCTGATCCACTAATACTTAAAGTTTTACCTAAATCCCCCTTTTAAGCTTCAACAAACTCAGAATCTAGGACAACCTTGATTAATCACTCTACTTAGGATCTACCCCTACCACATGACCTTCTACACACACTTTAGATGATGTGCTAGAACAACCAACTCTAGATCTAGGTTAAGTCGGTGTTTATTTTACTGCTGTGTGCCAGATTTTTCTTAGTTTTCACTGCATGTTGTGGATGAAATTGCTTTGCTGTATCTGCTTACTTTTTCTGCACTCTGTAGATGGATTGATGTGTTTGGTGATTAGATTACCCTTAGGTTAGGTACGATCTGGATGTTCACATAGTTTTCTGTAGGTGGCCATGCTCATGCAGGGCAATAAAAAGGGGGCTAGATTCATAAAAAATCATAACTGTTATAAATTCTTTGCACAGGTGCTTCAGCTGCTAAAGCCCCCAAATAAAAGGAGCGTGACCAGTGTGTTTACTTTTTCTCTTCATATATATAACTCCTTGGGAATAAACTTTTTTTTTATATATATATTAACTGCTTAGGATAACCCTGCAGGTGAGTCTAGATTTTTTATTTTTTTTTATATAAATGTAATTTGTGTAATTGTCAAGTGTTGTGAAAGTTAATTTTGAGTTGGGATTTATAGGTCCAAAGCTTGGATTCCAAAGAGGGAAGGATGCCCCTTTGGGAAGTATTCATTTTCCATTTAGAAATCTTAATTTGGATCATACTTTTCTATACCCAAAGCGGAAAGAGTGACATTCCCCTTAAAAGGGAAGTGCCCTCTTATCCATTTGGGTAGTTTACCACGAAGAATCCAAGGGATTTGAAGAAAAGGAGTTTAAAGAAGAACAAGACTGAAGATTTGAAGATCGAGAGTATCCCACTCAGAATAACTTGCGTCATTATTAGGCTTAGAATCTGGGTTGTTGTTAGTAGTGCCCGGCCACTCTAATTTTTGCAAGACTCTGGTTTGTAATAAGCAAGGCAATTCTGCCTATGGACATTTATTAATTAGTTAATTTATATTTGATGTGTTGAATTAATTTCCTTTAGGATTACCTGCTTTTCTTAGTTTATTTTGGCGATTGTGTTCCGCTTTTGTTTTCGCCTGGATACGTGAGACTCGTGAGGGTGTGAAAGTTTTCTACTCAAAATTTTAAATGTCTAAAATTTTAGTGAGTCTAAATAACATAGAAAGATAATGAATCTAGGGAATTAGTCGGGGTCGATCCCGGGGTCGCATGCATATTTCTACATTACTCTTTCCTTGCTTTAGACCCTTCCCCGCTTGCGGGTAGAGTCTGGATAGTCTGACCTATGAGGACGAGGTGCCGGACCTGGGAAAGTCCAGTCTTCTAAAAAAATTATTTTATAAGCCTGTTTTTAAAGATTCAAGCATATTTGATTTGGAAGTTGTCGACCAGCATGCATTGCATTAGATACAAATTGAAAGAGTCAAAATTTTAATTTCATAGTCCTTAGCATTTTGCACCCAACATAAGTCAAAGGGGCCAATTAGGAAAATCTCTAGACGTCGGCCCCAATCCTCCAAAACTTTAAATACAACATCCCTATCACTCTTTCATAAAAGACCAGACTCATCTCTTTTAAATCGATTAGATGGTTTGCTGGCTCGCCAATCCAGGCCGGGGTAAGTCCAGGCATTGCACTACATTAGTTAGGATCGGACGACTGTGGTCTAGTGTCCAAATTAGACTTAGGGTCCGAGGCAGATTTTTGATTATAAGATCCCAAATTTTGGGAATATATTCCCAAATTTCTAATAAAGTGCTCAACTCTAATTAAAGCTTCATTTCAATCCTAAAACATAAAGCGCAACACTTAGATTAAGTTGGGACACTTCCGGATGGTTCTGGAATCTCAAGGTGTCCCATACCTCTCTTCCCTCGATTATGTTAATAAATGTTCAATCTTGATCCATTCCCTATTAATTTTTCAAAAATCCCATTCGTTTTTGATATCACTCCTTGAAAATCTAACAAAATTTTATCACTATTTTAATCGAGAGTTTTCGTAGGGGACTCTGTCTCCCTGCGATGTAATTAACTATGAGGGCTTGCGCTCGTAGGAGATTTAGAACCACACGCACCTGATTTCAAAATTAATTTTTTTTTAAAATCTTCTTAGATTTCTTTGGGAAAATTAAAGAACAATCGTCGTTATTACATTAGAAGAATTATCATTGAAAAGTGTTATCTCCCTTTGTGGAGAAACATCCTTCTTTGATAAGGCTTTGGATGTGGATTCGACGATCATACTTCTTGAATATCATAACTGGATATTTAGTTGAACTTTACCTTGTTCCCTCGGGGCCATGTAAAGTTCTCCTTAGAATCTGATCATGATATTCAAGATAAGTTTCACAATTCTAAGTCTAAACACCGTTATGAAATTTTATTTTCTTCCTTCGGGATGATATACTCTTTCGAACGAATTGATTTGACTCTATAATTAGAATTCAATCTAAATTTTAAAAATTCCAAAAGAAAACTAATATTTTTTTAAAAACCTGTTTTCAAAATTCCACCAACAAACAAAAAAATGTCACGCCTGGTGGGACAAATCTCTCTCTCCATCTTTAATAAGAATGAAATTTTGTTTCATCGGTAGTCTTAACTACCTTCCTACTGTTGGTCCCTCAACCCATTTCTTCCTCGGGGGAGTGTGGACAACATCTAAAAACAATTTAAAACATCAAAAGAGAGGTTCTACCTCCCAAAATTTGTTACATGCTAACTTAATCGTCCTGATTTTGACATTCTGCCCTAGGATTTCCTATTAGGCGACAGTATCAAATCAGGTCCCTAAATATTCTTTTTTTTTTTTTTTAATTTATGATTGACGAATGTCACATTCAATATATCAATCTTTAAGATTGAAAGGAGTTTGAAAAATCCTTGATTTTAAGAAGTTTTGAAGTATTTTAGTTTTAACCCCTTTACTCCCCTTTAACTTTTAGGAATGAGGAGGGTTAGACTATTTGCTTTACTTGGGTTTATTTCTTACAATTCCATAAGCCTTCGGGCAAGGGGAAACTCTATCCATTGTGTTTTGGATTTGTAGAGAAAAAAACCCATCCTAAATCATTCAAAATTCAAATTCCCTTCAAAACATAGAAAACAAAATAATAACAATTTTTTCCAAATTCCAAACCCTCATACGCTTCCCCATACGATCATCTTATGGGCTAACATATGTTGACCTTTTGAGAAAACCCTTCTTTTGGCATGTACTTAGTCTCTTTATCTTCCTAACGTGTGTTGGGTGTTTTCTACCACTCAACATGTGTTGGAAGGTTGAGACTATTCTACAAGCCATAAGTTTCAAAATAACAAACTCTTTTCCACTTCTGTTAAAAGAAATCTAATTCCAATCCCTTCTTTAATTTTCAGAAAATTCAAATGGCTGGCAAGTTAATTTTCACCTTTGACCGAGAACTGTCGTCAACTGTCAATGATCAAGGAAGGACTGTGATTTTTGGTTTGTGATTTGATACCCTGGAGTTTTACATGGATGGACATGAGGTAGTCAAACTGGATGCCAGTAAAAATCCTACCCCTGAACTTGAACTGATTGTGAGAGCTACATCTATTGTACCAGTAGAGATTAAGACACAGAAACTGCCTGAACTAGTTGTTAAGACCCCCACTGAATTTAAGTCTATTTTTGAGCAAGGATCTAGTTCTGGACTTAACTTTTCTACTAAGAATCAAAAGATGAACTATTTGAGGAGACTTAGAAAAAAGATCTCTAAGGCAAAGAGAGTTGTGCCTTTTAAGACTTTAGCTCAAGTAGAGCCTGAGGCTGATGAGGAGCTACCTATTCCTGCTTCCTCTCCCCTTCTGAAAGGGAGCCTCTTTTACCCCTTAGTTTCTGCTCAAGGGGAGGAGAGGATAGGTAGGATAGCCAGTTCCCCATCATGCCCAGTCGACTACTCGACTAAAAAGACTCCAAAGGAAAAGCATTTGCAGAAAATAAGGGCTATGAGAAATATAATTCATACCTGTGCTACACAATCTGGGCAAACAAAGGAGCAGTACATGAAACAGTTGAAGGGAGTGATCTCTCATCGCTTCCAAACAGAAGTGTTAAAAGAAGAGGCGTCTGAGGCGAAGAATCTGACTCCACAACCTATTAGGAGAAATAAGAAATATGTTAGACAGCCCGCCACTTCAGTACTAGTTGATGGATACCACTGGGCGCCACACCCTCCTTCTTCCAAGACGGAGAGTATTGTGTTGACTGGGTCCAAGAGAGGCCGCCATTCTATTGTTAGACCCCCGGTACCCCCTTCCAAAGCTGTAAGGTTGGCCTCAGTAGTTGTCAAACCTGAGGGGAGTGAAACTCTAAAACATCTGGATGTCAAGGGCAAGAGGCCCAAATCCCCTAAGAAGAAGTTTGTCCCAAAAAGGACTAAGTTGGAGAATGTACCACCGCCTCCAAGAACCCCAAAGTTTATTCTCCAACTCCAATGAGTCACAGTTAAACCTCCTCCAGTCTTGCTTGAGTTGATGGATGTTCAACCTAGTTCTTCCGTTGTTGTAGTAGATAGTCTCCTTATAGCCAGTCCAGTTCCTGATTCAGTTATGATTCCCGTTGATGATCCGGTTGTTGATAGCATAGATTTATATGCCATTCCTAGGCTTCCTACACAGGAGTTTGAGGACCTTACCTTACCTGATCTAGGAGCTATTTCTCTACAAGCTCCTGCTTCACCTTCTGAGGTATGTGCCCCTCCCCTTATAGAGAATGCCACTCTTCTGACTACCGATCATGGGACAGTCGAGGAGGAAGGAATTGACCTAGATTTTGAGATGGAAGAAGATCCAGTTATAGAGTCTCAACCAGATCCTAACCCAAAACTTATAGAAATCATTACCCTCCTGGATTCTGAAGAATTATTTGATTTGGCTGAGTACAAATGATACTTACCCCTCGATCCTAAGTCAATTGGGGATAGAACGATCGAGGAGGTAGTTCAAGAGATAAGAAACATTTTATTGAATAAAGAGGGAATGGCCTCTTTTGACCAAGACCTGGATGACCTCCTTAGAGAGGAAGATGATTGTGTTGGTAGTGTTTCCATGGTCGAAACTAGAGGGTCCAACAAAGAGGCCGAACCTGGTAGGCTCCGGCTTGCTAAAGATGATGATTCACATGTTGCTGGGTCCGATTCAGATGAGCCCATAAGGGTTAAGGATGAGGAGCATATTAAAAACTTGGAAAATTAGTTGACAACTATGATGTCACAAGTTAAAGAAATGCAAGAAAGATTTGACAAGTCAGAGCAGGATTCACTTAAGATTCAACAAATGGCTCGAGAGATTGTGGAAAGGGTTAGAAAGATAGAATCTAGTCCCAAGCCTCTCGAGTCAACACCAGTGATCCCTCCTTGCCTATTAGAGGCATCTCCAGCAGCACCTACAGTTCCCCTTGTTTCTCCAACTCTTCCTCAGAAGGATATTAAGCAATTGATTGAGGACCAGGTAAGGGAGGCATTAGCCTTTTTGCAAGGAACCGCATCTATCCCAAAGGGTAGACCCTACCCCAAAGAATATGATTGAGTTTCCTACCCAAAAGTCTTTGTGCCACCAACTTTTAAAATTATCACTGAAATAGAAAACCCGAGACAGCATCTGGCCCACTTCAGAGCATGTTGTTGCAATGCGGGAGGGTCGGATGCTCTACTATTTTGCCAATTTATAAGTAGTTTATCCGGCATTGCTTTTGAGTGGTACACCGATCTACCCAGTGGTTCAGTAAGAACCTTTAGCAATCTAGAAAACCTTTTCCTTAAAAGATTTTTTGGAGCGCAACAACAAACTACCGTGGGCGATCTTATTGTTGAGAAACAAAAGCCGGGAGAGTCTCTGGTTGAGTACATTTTGAGGTGGCAAAACCTCTCGATGAAGTGTGAACCCCAGTTGCAAGAGCAAGATGCGATGGAGATCCTCCTTAAGAATATCCACGGCCCTGTTGCTTTTCTCCTGAAGGGTTTCACCATTAAAACTTTTGAAAAACTTCTTAATAAGGCTAGCAATTTGCAGGAAGAGGCTCATAAGATGTCATTCCTATGAGAGAAGTTTGAAGATAAGAAAGGTCCTAGATTGGTTAAGACTTTTGAGAAAAATGCAGTAGTGTCGGTAGTTGACAAGGGAAAAAGACCAGTGGCTAGTCAGCCCAGTGTTCCTCCACTACCACCACCATAGCCAGCTTAGAGACAGCCATTTCTGATCACTCCTCAGTACAGCAGAGACCCTAACTTTGTCCCTTTTAGAGAGAGATTGGCAAAATCATATCCATTTAAGAGGGAATCAGTTAAGAGGATTTTTAAGAGTTTGTTAAAGAAACCAGATTTTCAGCTGCCAGAGGCCAGGAGACCCGAAGATGAAAGTAAGAAAGATGATCCCAAGTATTGTCCATACCACCGGATGCTTAGTCACCCTCTTGAAGACTGTGTTGTGTTTAAATATTGTCTTGAGAGAAACTACACCCAAGGTAACATCATAATTCCTAAAGAATACTTGGTCGATCCAGAGAAAGCTTCTATTAAAACAATTTCAGGTAACCCTCTTAACTCTCATTGTTTGGTTGAAGATGGTTGGGACATTGCTTTGTCCCGGGCACTTAAAAAGTCGATTAACAAGTCTTTTCGTCTTTCTCAACAGCTGACTACGATAGCCCAGGCCCTAGTGTGGAAGGTTGACCTGGATGCTTCGCAGGAGGATGTTGAGCCACTTTCCTCTCCAGTAGTCATAGGAACTACTATCAAATGTTTAAAAGAAAAGGAAGTTGATTTTGTAGAGAGGAAGTGTGTAGATGAGAGATGTATTAAGATGGCGGATGGGGGTGTTAAAACTCTCTCTCCTCTTTTGTTATCTATTTTTTACTTTGCCCCATCAAAGGCGAAGGGTCAGAAGATGAATAAAAAACATCCTTCTGCTTCCGTCTTGATGATTAACCATGGAAATGAAATGCAAATTGATGACTCTCTTATTTTAAATCAAAGTTCTTATGAAGAAAGTCTTAATATCAAAGAAATTGATCTTCCCGAATCAGCTATTCAAGAAGTGGTCGAATGTGAAGCCTTATCAGAAAATGATTTCCCTCAAATATATTTTCAAGGAAATCCTATATGGATAGAACTTTCAGATTCTTACTCGCTTTCGATAAATGATGATCCAACGCCTATGGTGTGCGTAGACACTGCCCTAATTTGCCCTCCCAAAGATATCGAGCAGGTGCAACTCCGCGGCGGTAAAGTCTTACCCCCTAGGCTTCCCTGTTAGGAGAAAGGCAAGCAAATTCCCTTTGAATATTTAAATCCAAATTGCCCTCAACAATCAAAATTTCCTCTAATTCCTCCGGGTTTTGATTCCATCGTTCCTAAGGTTAATTACAACGTTTTGGCCCATCTTAGGAAGTTGCCAGAAAAATTAAGCATTTATGATGCCCTCCTTCTCTCCAAAGAAATGAGGGACTCTTTAATTAAAGCGCTTCTCGACCCAGAGATTTGTTTAACCAAGTTGGCTGCAACTTCAAAAGATGAGGCATTTTACTTCAAAGAGGTTCATGGAGTTACCTTTTCGGATGAAGATTTGCTCTTGAGAACTGCTGACCATAATCGTCCCCTTTACATTAATGTAGATGTGGGAAATTTTAAGTTATCAAGAGTCCTCATTGATCCGGGTGCATCGGTCAACATAATGAACATAAAAACCCTCGTATACCTCAGAGTTGATACTACCAAGCTCTCAACCGATAGGTTGGTGCTTCGTGGGTTCAATGAAAAGGGCGAGAGGGCTTTAGGTTCAATCACTTTGCTCTTAGAAATAGGAGGCCTGAAGACTGAAGCTAAGTTTCATATAATTGATTCGGCGACGTCCTTTAATGCCCTTTTAGGTAGACCTTGGATTCATGAATATAGAATGTTCCATCTACCCTTCACCAATGCATCAAGTACCAATGAGATGGCATTGAACACGTGATTAAGGGTGATCTGCAACCATTTTCGATTCAAGAAATCGAGATCTACGAAGATGCTACATATTTTATTCTAAAAGGGACCTCGTCTCGCTCTAAGTTAGAGATCAAAATTGAGGAGAAATTGGTTGGACAAAAGTCCAATCAATAGAAAGAAAAAGAAAAATTTATTGATCAAGAAATGATACAATTAAGTAGTGAAGACGACTCTGACATCGTTGTCCTTAGGCCTCCAAACACATTACCTCAAAGAGGTGGGAGGATGGCCTTAAGGGCACGAGGTCGAGGCCGTGTTTCATTAGAGAGGAGAACAACACCTGTTTATATTGATTTGGAATCAGATTCCGATGTTGAGTCCAAGGACCAAGGTGCTGCCTTCTCCCTCGATTATAAAAATACAAATGCTTCTCCAAAATTAGATCTCACCTTAGATGAGGACATTGACATTGAGGAAGATGTTGTAAAGGTGAAAAGTGACGAGCCTGAATTGACAATGTACGAAAAGCTCAGTAGAAGAATTGAGGCCCTTTCTCTGACCCCACTATCAGCTGGCAGGATTGCCGGGTTAGAAGTTAAAGTGGCCCCTAATTTGAACGGCGAAGTAAAGAATGTCCAAAAATTCTTTCCTGGCTCCTCCTCCGCAAGGGATGAAAAGTGATGTAACCCTTGAGGAGGCAGATTTTAATGAATTAATGAAATTACCTTTCGGTTACTTCCCTATTTATGTGAAAAATACTTTCTCTAAAGGTCCTGTACCATACCGATGAACTAAGGGTCAGGCCAGATACCACAAAAATATTTGGCATGAAAAAATTAAGAATAATCCTACAAGTGGTATCGGTTTTGGAACCGTTAGTTCATTTGATAATGATGAGTATTGCCTAACGATAACTTACCATCTTGAATCGCCGAATGTCCCTACAGATCCCTTCTATGCTCTTGATGGGCTCTGTTTGGAGACTTTAGATGATCTAGATGACCTTCAAGTTCGGGATGCACCCCCTGAATTTGAAGAAGAAATTAAATTGACAGTCGATGAGTTAAAAAAAATTAACCTGGGAACCGATGATGACCCCCAACTAATCTTTATAAGTGCTCTACTGAGCGAGGGTGAAACCAAAGATTTAATTCAACTATTGTCTGAGTTTAGGGATTGCTTTGCCTGTACATACGACGAAATGCCAGGTTTACCCACTGAGGTAGCTGTTCATAGACTTGGAGTTCGGCACGATGCCATTCCTATCAAACAATCTCCTCGACGCATGCGCTTGGAAATTGAGCAACAAGTCGTATCCGAAGTTAAAAAATTGACCGAAGCTGGGTTTATTCGAGAGGAACAATACCCCTCTTGGGTGGCCAGCGTCGTGCAGGTCTGAAAGAAAAATGGTCAAATTCGGATTTGCGTCGATTATAGGGATCTGAATAAGGCATGTCCTAAGGATGAGTTCCCTCTACCAATACCAGAACTCATGATGGACATTGCCTCCTCACATGCCATTTTCTCATTCATGGATGGCTCGTCGGGTTATAACTAAATTAAGATGGCCCCAGAAGATGAGAGAAATATTGTGTTCAGAACCCCTATTGGAATCTTTTGTTATAAGGTGATGCCATTTGGATTAAAGAATGCTGGAGCAACCTACCAGCGGGCCATGACCCGTATCTTTGACAACTTAATTCATAATCAAGTTGAATGTTATATTGATGATTTAGTTATCAAGAGCAAGGTCAAAGAGGCTCACCTGTATGACTTAAGAGTTGTGTTTAAGCGGTTGCGCCGCTACGATTTGAAAATGAATCCCTTGAAGTGTGCCTTTGGCGTCACCTCAGGGAAATTCTTAGGATTCGTAGTGAGGCATCGCGGAATTGAGATTGAACCTGCTAAAATTGAAGCCATCTTAGATATGTCATCTCCTAAGAGCCTTTCCCAGTTAAGGTCTCTACAAGGTAGATTGGCATATTTAAGGAGGTTTATTTCTAATCTTTCCGGGAGATGTCAACCCTTTTCTGTCCTTACGAAAAAAGACACTAAATTTGTATGGGATGAGAAGTGCCAAAATGCTTTCGATGACATTAAACAATACCTTTCTAACCACCAGTTTTGGCTGCCCCAATTCCGGGAAAGCCATTAATTCTCTACACTGTAGCCTTAGATGAGTCTTTAGGTGCCCTGTTGGCTCAAGTCAACAACGAAGGGAAGGAGAATGCTCTCTATTACCTTAGTCGAAGACTTCTTCGTACAGAAATTCGATACCCTTCAGTAGAGAAACATTGTCTTGCTTTAGTTTTTGCAGCTCAGAAACTGAGGCACTATATGCTCTCCCACTCAGTCAGCTTGATTTTGAGGGTTAATCCTTTGCAATATCTTATGACCCGACCTATGTTGTCAGGACGTTTAGCCCGTTGTTCTATGATATTACTGCAATTTGAGATTACTTTCAGTCCCCTTCGTGCTGTGAAAGGACAAATCGTTTCCGATTTTTTAGCAGCACACCCGAGGGGGGGTGAATTGGTATTTTAAAAAAAATCTGAAAGAAAGGAAATTGCCCAAATCACACCACAAAAATAAATGGGAATTTAAAAGTGCAGACTCTCCTCTGAACGATGATTTACCCGACGAACAAATCTCCTTTTGCTTCCTCCTGATGAGAGAACCAAAACCAAAAGAAAACTTTGAGGGAATCTTATGAGGCCGTCTGGGAATTATATTTTGATGGAGCAGCATCCTCCCGTAGGAATACGACCCAACAATCTATAATTCCTGGAAAGGTTGGAGTCGGTCTAATTTTTATAACACCAGAAAAAGGAATGATGCATTTTACCTACCATTTATCGGAGTCCTGCACAAATAACGAAGCTGAATACGAAGCTCTGATAACCGGTTTGGAACTTGCAATTCTAATAGAAATTAAAGAGATTAAGATCTTAGGAGATTCCCAATTGGTAATTAACCAAGTGGCCGGAATCTATAAAGTCTTGAATTCTAATCTCCTAAAATACTACCATTACACACTCCACTTATTGGAACAAATTCCTACTGCTACTTTGTATAGGGTTCCCCGTAGAAGTAACTCCACAGCGGATGCCTTAGCAAAACTTGCAAAGGAATTTGCATGTCCTGAGGAGGATTCCATCCCTATAGAAATTCAGGGTCGTAAAACCCTCTCTCTTATAGATTTGGAACACATAAGTAAGACTCCCCTTCAGATCCTTTCTGCCTCTTTGACAACCGACGAAGAAGGCGATTGGAGACGACACTTAATCGACAACCTTAAAGAAGGGAAGCTTCCCCAAGATAAATCACTCTCCAACCAGATTAAGAAATGTGCCCTATCTTATGCACTAGTCAATAATTTATTATACCGTCGGTCCTTTGATCACATGTGGCTGCGCTGTTTAGACCAGCGAGAAGCCCTGAAGATTGTTAATGAGGTTCATTCAGGACTATGCGGTGCACATCAATCGGGTCCAAAAATAAAATTGAAAATTAAAAGACTTGGATACTACTGGCCTACAATGATTGACGATTGTATGAATACTGCAAAGCACTGTCATCAATGTCAAGTTCATGGTGTGGTTTTGCATCAGCCGCCTAATGTGTTACACCCTACGATAGCTTCATGGCCCTTCGAGAGTTGGGGCATGGATATCATTGGGCTGATTGACCCTCCCTCCGCGAGAGATCTTCGTTTCATATTAGCAGTGACTGATTACTTTTCAAAGTGGGCGGAAGCAATTCCCCTACGCAACGTAATATCACACAATGTCTTAAAATTCTTTCATGACCATATCGTATATCGATTCGGTGTACCCCACAGAATCATATCCGATAATGGGTCCGCATTCAAGTCTACAAAAATCAACAATTTTGTGAGATGCCATAATATTGATTGGAGATACTCGACGATGTTACCCTCGGGAAAATGGATTAGCCGAGGCCTTCAACAAAACCTTGGTGCAAATTATTAAAAAGACACTTAATGATAACAAATGACAGTGGGATGAGCGGTTGGTGGAAGCTCTGTGGGCTTATCGTACCACTTATAGAACCTCGACCCAATCCACCCCGTTTGTACTAGTGTATGGATCTGAGGCCGTTCTACCCTTGGAAATACAAATCCCTTCGCTCAGGATTGCAGTTCAGAATCAGATTATAAATGAACAAAATGCAAAACTGTGGTTGGAAGAACTGGAAGGCCTTGAAGAGCGATGTCTCCAAGCTCAACAAAGTTTAGAGTTATATAAGTCCCGTATGGTTCAATCCCATGATAAGCTAGTGCGATCTAGGACTTTCCAAGCGGGAGACTTGGTGTTGGTCCTTCGGAGGCCTATCTTAGCCCATCGAAAGTTGGGAGGAAAATTTGAACCCACTTGGGAAGGACCCTTCGTCATAGAGACTGTCTAAGAAGGAGGCTCGTATCAATTAGTAGATTGTAAAGGAAATCATCCAATGCTACCTGTCAATGGGCATTTCCTTAAGAAATACTATGCTTGATTTAGCTCGTTTTATCAATTAATGAAATTTTCCTTCTTGATTCGCAACCCGGTTCTTTCCTTTTAAGTTCTTTTACTTTTTAACGTTCTTCGCCTTCTCCTTATGGTAGGATCGTCCCCTCCCTTAGGATCGCACCTGCTAGTGGTGGAGTACGCCCTTCGTGGCACCACCCTGGCTTTTGACTTGGGGATTAGTGGTGGAGTACGCCCTTCGTGGCACCATTCTGATTCACACTCGCTAGTGGTGGAGTACGCCCTTCGTGGCACCATCCTAGTTTCCTAGTTTCGGTCCACTGTATGGAGCAAGTTTCCTCCCCACATGACCATCCCAGTTAATTTTCCTATTTGGAGTAAGTCTTCTATCAGCATCTTATAGGTCTAAGGTTAGGTGATGCCCTTCCTTAGACCCAAGGCTAGATATTCCCTACCTTGGTTTCCAGTTAATCCGTCTACTAGGAGTAAGTCTTATATCAGCATCCTGTAAACCTAAGGTTGGGTGATACCCTTCCTTAGATCCAAAGCTAGTTATTCCCTACTTTGGTTTTCAGTTAATTTGCCTATTTGGAGTAAGTCTTCTATCAGCATCCTATAGGCCTAAGGTTGGGTGATGCCCTTCCTTAGACCCAAGGCTAGGTATTCCCTACCTTGGTTTCCAGTTAATCCGTCTACTAGGAGTAAGTCTTCTATCACCATCCTGTAGACCTAAGGTTGGGTAATGCCCTTCCTTAGACCCAAAGCTAGGTATTCCCTATTTTGGTTTCCAGTTAATTTGCCTATTTGGAGTAAGTCTTCTATCAGCATCCTATAGACCTAAGGTTGGGTGATGTCCTTCCTTATACCCAAGGCTAGGTATTCCCTTCCTTTATTTCCAGTTAATCCGTCTACTAGGAGTAAGTCTTCTATCAGCATCTTGTAGACCTAAGGTTGGGTGATGCCCTTCCTTAGACCCAAAGCTAGGTATTCCCTATTTTGGTTTCCAGTTAATTTGTCTATTTGGAGTAAGTTTTCTATCAGCATCCTATAGGCCTAAGGTTGGGTGATGCCCTTCCTTAGACCCAAGGCTAGGTATTCCATACCTTAGTTTCCAGTTAATCCGTTAACTAGGAGTAAGTCTTCTATCAGCATCCTGTAGGCCTAAGGTTGAGTGATGCCCTTCCTTAGACCCAAAGCTAGGTATTCCCTACTTTGGTTTCCAATTAATTTGCCTATTTGGAGTAAGTCATCTATCAGCATCCTATAGGCCAAAGGATGGGTGATGCCCTTCCTTAGACACAAAGCTAGGTATTCCCTACTTTGGTTTCCAATTAATTTGCCTATTTAGAGTAAGTCTTCTATCAGCATCCTATAGGCCTAAGGTTGGGTGATGCCCTTCCTTAGACCCAAAGCTAGGTATTCCCTTCTTTGATATTCAGTTAATTTACCTACTTGGAGTAAGTCATCTATCAACATCCTGTAGGCCTAAGGTTGGGTGATGACCTTCCTTAGACCCAAGGCTAGGTATTCCCTACCTTGGTTTCTCCAGTTCTCTTGTCTAATAGGTGTAAGTCTTCTATTAGCATCCTATAGACCTAAGGTTAGGTGATGCCCTCCCTTACACTCTTAAGATTCTACTTCTATTCGGTCAACACCAATGTGTGCAGCAGAAGTTCCTTCTACCACACACATTGGGGGTCCATTTGTTGACCTCATTTTTGTTATGAGGTCACTAAGGCCCTTCTAAACTCCAGATCAAGCCTAGATCCTAGGATTCACTCTAGACTTTAAGATTCTTTCCTAGAGCCAGAACCTTAGGGCCTACTCTAGAGCTTAAGATTCTTTTCTAGACCCAAGATCTTAGGGCCCACTCTAGAGCTTAGGATTCTTCCATATCCCAAATTTTAGAGCCCCTCTAGATCCTATATCTTAGAATCCCTCAAAATCATAGGACCAATCCAGACTCAAATCAATCCCTACCTTTGATCAACTCCAGCCTCAAATTAATCCCTACCCTTGGTCAATTCAAATCTCAAACTTCATTCAATTCAAATCCAAATTAATTCAAGCTTCAAACACATCCAAACTTTGACACAATCAACTTGAGAATCCAAACTTTAATCTAGACTTTGATCCTACCTTTGATTTAGCTTTGACCCTATCCATTCATTAACAATCACCACATGATTGTATAATATTTGGATACTTCAATATTAATCATTCAAACTTAAAATCCATTCCAAATCCAGAGATCCAGACTCAAATCCAAAGTATTAAGGCCCTGCCCTAAAGACCCTTTTCAAGGGCTTTTCAAACATTTGAAAACCCAGTTAAGTGACCTCTGATTCAGGGTCTATCACTTACAAAGTGATAAGACATGTCACTAGAGGTTACCCTTAAATTTTGAGCTCATTCTGAGATCTCTAACCCTAGAATCTAAATCAAAATCCAAAAGCTGTAAAACCTTCAAATATTTACAGCCTATGCCATTGGACCTAATACCTTGAAGATTCTGGTCTTGGAGCTCTCATCAAAGCCTCCGATCACTTCCAGACCTTTGATTGTAAGCCATTGAGCAGTAAGCTGTATTTTTCAGATCCATTTTTTACCCTAGTTGACCAATGAGTCAAAATTGACCAAAATACCCCTATGAGATTTCAAATGCTCATTTCAATTCAAATCAACTCCAAATCCTTTGAAACCACTTTCAACAAGTTTCAAACATCAAACACAACTTATTGAGCTCAAACCCAGACCTTGGGTCAACCTGGTTGACCAAGTCAACCAAGTTTGACCCATTAACCCATACACCCCTTCTCTTTCAAATCCTTGAATCAAGACCACGCCAAGTCCTTTTGAATGTAAGGGATGACCCCTTGGGTACCCAAGAGACCTCTCTTGGAGGCCCAAGCCTTGGGCTCACTTGGGTTAGCAATTTAGCTTGACCGAAGTGATCAAAGAAAGGTCTCCTTTGAGCCATCTCTTAACCTTAATCAAATTGAATCCAAATCTAGGTGTCATTTGGTTCCCATTGACCCAATGCACCTTCCTTGACCATCCCAACCCTTGGGCTCACTTGGGTCAAGAGTTAGGCTAACCCAAAGTGCCCAAGATCACTTGGGATTTAGTCAATTCTTAACCTTAGCCCAGTTGAACTCGATCAACACCTCCCATAGGTGGCCCTAGGTCCAACACACCTCCTCCAGCCAGCCCATGCTCTGGGCTAACCTGGGTCAGGTTTTAGGCAAACCCAAAGTAGCCAAAAACACATGGACCAGAGCCATCTTCCAACCCAGATCAAATTGGACACAATTGCCACTTGCATTTGGTCCACCAGACCCAGACCCACTTCCCACCTCAAGCCCAAGGTTTGGCCTGACCTAGGTTGAGTCCAAATCGACCCGAACCGAGCAGATTTGGATCAACCTGAGCCATCTTTTAACCCAGACCAAATTGGACCCAATTTCCACTTGCATTAGGTGCACCAAACCCAGACCTATCTCCCATACCAAAACCAGGGCCTGACCTGACCTGGATCGAGCTCAATTCAGCTCGAACCGAGCAGGTTTGAGTCCGACCCAGCCACCAACTCAATCCAGACATTCTCAGGCCAAATTGACTCCACCCTCGACTCCAGCGTGTCCCCATCAGCCTCCCCCAGTCAACCAGACCCAAACCATGGCCGGCAGTGGTTGGAACCAATGGAAAACGAGTTCGGTGGTCCCCCCAGACAACTCCAGAATCAAAGCTGCTGCCCACTGGTTTGATCCCCACGACCTCCCTAGGATGTCGCCATCTTCCACCTAGCATCAATCTGAGCCCCCTCCAGCTCAATCTCAGCCGTCCAAGCACACGAGAGGTGGCCGAATAGGCTAGAGCTCCCCAGAGTGCCAGAAGGACTCCCAATCGCTCGAAATCATTCCCTAGAGCTCCTTCGACCTCCCAGGGTCTCCCTTCAAGTTCCCAGATTGATCCCTTCATTCGTTCGAGCAAGCGCCCATGAAAGCTTTTGGCGTACCGCTCGAAGTCGTACCTCCAGCCATCCTCCGGTCCCGACGTCAGAAGGAGATCAGTTCTCCATCATCCCTTGAAGCATCCTGATAGAGAAGCTCATCTGTTGAGACTTTCTCTGCGGTAAACTCTTCATCCCGAGCTCCCTAGCTAGGTAGTCCGGTCAAGTGTGAAGGAAACCTTCACCCCAATGGATTTCCACCGTTGGATTGAAGGTTTCCATAGTCCTGATCCTCCCCGTGAAATTTCATTGGAGTTCGCATACGGGATCACCCAGATCAAATCGGAGAAGCCTCATAGTCTCGGATGCGTGCGGGAGGTTGAAGACGCAATCTCAGCCGTTGATTCCGATCAACGGCTCGAATTAGATCCCGCGGTATCGGAGCGCGTTCAATTCCAGCCGTCCGATCTGCCATCCGAAGGCTGTAGTTAATCGGACCGTTAACGGTCAGCGCCAATCATTACCCAGCCAATCGGCGCGCGACGCGTGTAAAGGTACGCTGACTGTGTAATGGCCGAATTAATAATTCGAGAAATTCAAGGGAACTTCAGAAAATCATAAATCCCTCCATACTTGTCCAAATTAGGTGTTCTTAGACTCATTGGAAATGTCTCAGGAAGACCTACAAAAGTCCTATGGTTCTAGGCCCTGTTTAGGTCAGTGTTAGGCTTAATTTTAGTTTGAGCATTTTATCAATTTCTTTAATTATTCTTTAAATACTAGTCCACCAGGCCTGGAATTTTGGGAGATTGAAATTGAACATGTCTTTGACATGTCCAAATTTTATCTCCCCATCTTAAGATGTTTAAGGGCACTTTCCCCAAATTTTGAGTTCAAGGATCATGGTTTGACCCTTATATTCAAAATGGGGTATAGACCTATCCAATGGGATTTAGGGTGTGATTCTTTGTGTGATGATGATGTGTAGGATAATGAGTGTAGAGCAACTGATTTTGCCCCAATCCAAGCTTAGGATGGATCCAAATAGTGATTTGAAGGTGACTTAGAGCTCACCTTGGGTGGTTTAGTTAACCATTTTAGAGTACTCCATTTGAGTTCAAATTTGGTGGGTTTAGTCCTTAGGGTCAGGTGATCCTATGGTCCAAATTTCATAAAATTTGGAATTCATTTGGTTCCCCAGGTAGGAGCCTCAAAGAAAATCCTTCTTAAAAAGAGCCTATTAACCCAAATCAATTGTATTTATAATTAATCCCTAATCAATGAGAATTGAAATCCTCTTAAATTTACTTCCAAATTTGTCTTAATCTAGTCTTTAGATAAGATCAAAGGTTAATTAGTTTTAATTAATTTAAAAATCCTTAAAAATCCCAAAAGGTCTTTAAACACTTGATGATCTGTCTTTAAGTCATTTATGACCTTTGGAACTGATTTGGGTTCAAACCCTTAAGTATCCCTTTAGTTGTAATAATTTGGTAATTCCTGCGAATGTATCAAATTTCCAAAATTCACTATTAATTATAAAAAAATTCAAACTAACCAAACTCAATGGCTAATGACTTCAATTAGAATCTAGTATTCTCTAAAAATATTAAACCTCCATAATTTGGTTAAAATCAAGGAGTCAACATTTTATGTAACCTTAGGTCAAAACGGGTCAAAACTTTTAAAAATCATAACTTTTAATAGAAAATTCCAAATTGAATGTACTACCTGTCTAACAACTCATAATTATGTCTAGTATTTATTAAACATCTGAAACCCTTAAGATCAACTCTAATTCTAAAATTCAAGTTTTGCCCCCTTAGTTAGTATACCCGGATAACTCTAAGGATCTCCAGTTTTCTCTAAACTCCAAAATTTTCCTAATAGGTTAATAAAATCCTTAACAAACCCTTTAAAATCAGTAAACAATACTTTTTATATTAATCAATTCCTTAATTATCACAAATTTGAAGTAACCTAATCAACCCCGATTGCTACTTGGTAACCCAGGCCTACGAGGCTATTAATTTAGCCCTAATAAAGGTGAAATAAACTTCACGGCCTCGGTTTGAAACAAAGGTAGTAATCAATTAACTTTTAAAATATATTTAATTAAAATTCCTGATCCACTAATACTTAAAGTTTAACCTAAATCCCCTTTTAAGCTTCAACAAACTCAGAATCTTAGACAACCTTGATTAATCACCCGACTTAGGATCTACCCCTGCCTCACGACCTTCTACACACACTTTAGATGATGTTCTAGGACAACCAACTCTAGATCTAGGTTAAGCCGGTATTTATTTTACCGCTGTGTGCTGGATTTTTTGTAGTTTTCACTGCATGTTGTGGATGAAATTGCTTTGCTGTGTCTGCTTACTTTTTTTGCACTCTGTGGATGGATTAATGTGTTTGGCATTTGGATTACCCTTAGGTTAGGAATGATCTGGATATTCACACAGTTTTTTGCAAGTGGCCACGCTCATGCAGGGCAATAAAAAGGGGGCTAAATTCATAACATGTTATAAATTCTTTGCACAGGTGCTTCAACTGCTAAAGCCCCCAAATAAAAGGAGCGTGACCAGTGAGTTTACCTTTTCTCTTCATATATATAACTGCTTGGTTATAACCTTTTTTATATATATATTAACTTCTTAGGATAACCCTGCAGGTGAGTCTAGATTTTTTATTTTTTGATATAAATATAATTTGTGTAATTGTCAAGTGTTGTGAAAGTTAATTTTGAGTTGGGATATATAGGTCCAAAGCTTGGATTCCAAAGAGGGAAGGATTCTCCTTTAGAAAGTATTCCTTTTCCATTTGGAAATCTAAATTTGGATCATACTTTTCTATACCCAAAGAGGAAAGAGTGACATTCCCCTTAAAAGGAAAGTGCCCTCTTGTCCATTTGGGTAGTTTACCACGAAGAATCCAAGGGGTTTGAAGAAAAGGATTTCAAAGAAGAACAAGACTGAAGATTTAAAGATCGAGAGTATCCCACTCAGGATAACTTGCGTCATTATTAGGCTTAGAATCCGGGTTATTGTTAGTGGTGCCCGACCACTCTAGTTTTTGCAAGACTCTGATTTGTAATAAGCAAGACAATTCCACCTATAGACATTTACTAATTAGTTAATTTATATTTGATGTGTTGAATTGATTTCCTTTAGGATTACATACTTTTCTTAGTTTTTTTGGCGATTGTGTACCGCTTTTGTTTTCTCCTGGATACGTGAGACTCGTGAGGGTGTGAAAGTTTTCTACTCAAAATCTTAAATGTCTAAAATTTTAGTGAGTCTAAATAACATAGAAAGATAACAAATCTAGGGAATTAGCCGGGGGTCGACTCCGGGGTTGCATGCATATTTCTGCATTACTCTTTCCTTGATTTAGACCCTTCCCCGCTTGCAAGTAGATTCCGGATAGTCTGACCTATGTGGACGAGGTGCCGGATCTGGGGAAGTCCAGTCTTTTAAAAAAATTATTTTATATGCATGTTTTTAAAATTTCAAGCATATTTGATTTGGAAGTTATCAACCAGCATGCATTGCATTAGATACAAATTGAAAGAGTCAAAATTTTAATTTCATAGTCCTTAGCATTTTGCACCCAACATAAGTCAAAGGGGCCAATTAGAAAAATCTGTAGACGTCAGCCCCAACCCTCCAAAACTTTAAATACAACGTCCCTATCACTCTTTCATAAAAGACCGGAATCATCTCTTTTAAATCGATTAGGTGGTTAGCTGGCTCCCCAATCCAGGCCGAGGTATGTCTAGGCATTGCACTACATTAGTTAGGATCGGACGACTGTGGTCTAGTGTCCAAATTAGACTTAGGGTCTGGGGCAGATTTTTGATTATAAGACCCCAAATTTTGGGAATATATTCCCAAATTTCTAATAAAATTCTCAACACTAATTAAAGCTTTGTTTCAATCCTAAAATATAAAGCCCAACACTTAGATTAAGTTGGGACACTTTCGGACGGGTCTGGAATCTCAAGGTGTCCCCTACCTCTCTTCCCTCGATTCTATTAATAAATGTTCAATCTTGATCCATTCCCTATTGATTTTCCAAAAATCCCATTCGTTTTTTATATCACTCCTAGAAAATCTAACAAAATTTCATCACTATTTTAATCGAGAGTTTTCGTAGGGGACTCTGTCTCCCTACGACGTAATTAACTACGAGGGCTTGCGCTCGTAGGAGATTTGGAACCACACGCACCTGATTTCAAAATTAATTTTTTTAAAATCTTCTTAGATTGTTAAATCTAGTAATTAGGTTGTTAAGCCTAAGCTAATGTCCCAAAGGCTACCAAGAGGGGGGTGAATTGGTAGTTTAAAAAATTTTAAGCCCTCTTTTAAAATTATGTTGAACCGAAATAAAAATTGTTTCTTTTAAGTTTTATAGAAAAAGTTTTTCAATCACAGAGTTTTTAAGACTTAAAAAATAAAATATAGAAACGTAAAAACTGTAAAGTAAATGACACCAGATTTATAGTGGTTCGGTCTATAACCAGTCCTACATCCACTCCCCGGAGGCACCCTCCGAGTATTGCACTAATACCACAAAGTGACTCTTCTTTTGCACCCACAGCAAGGCGGAGAAGACTTTACAACACACTCTTTTCACCACTACCCGGTGTGACAGAGAACCGTCATCCTTTTACATAATCCCCAGTGTTGGCAGAGAATCGTCCGTCCTTTCACACTCTCCTAGTGTTGGCAGAGAACCCTTCCGTCCTTTCACACTCTCCTAGTGTGGGCAGAGAACCCTACAGCTGTTCACACTCTCCAAGTGTAGGAAGTGATCCTTTCGGCTATTCACACTCTCCAAGATTGGCAGTGAACCGGATCTCCTTGACAGATCTTCTCTCAAGAAATCTAGAAGGAAGAAAGAAAAGAATGAAGTAATCCCAATTCACAAGTAGAGATTTTTACCTTTGAACTCCAAGTGAAGCCTTCACGCTCCAGTGGTAGGAATCCTCCTTTGATTGCACTCTCACACTCTCTCCTTAGCTATTCTCTCAAGAGGCACGAAGATCAAATGAAAAAGAGATAGGGTGGCAGTCTAATTTGGACTATTTATTCAAAAGAAAAGAAAAACCATCCAAAAACTGCAATTTTTCAATTCTGTACGCAGTTGATCGTCCCGTACGATAGTGGATCGTCCCGTACGATAGTGGATCGTCCTGGACGATTTTACTTAAATGCTTTGAAACGACCCTATTTGTATATGTGTACGAAATGTCTTCGTACACACTGATCGCCCAGTACGATTTCTAATGATAATTAATTTCGTCTAGACGAAAATTTTACAGAGACCAGATCGTCCTGGACAATAATTAATTTCATCTGGACAAAAAATTTACAGAGAGCAACTCATTTTCTGACGATAATTAATTTCGTCTGGACGAAAATTTTATAGAGACCAGATCGTCCTGGACGATAATTATTTCGTCCCGGACGAATAGGACTTAGAAAATTTTTCAAGCCAGTTCCTATTCGTTCTATGTGCTCAATAGAAGATAACTGTCTGATTGTCCCGTACGATCAGTATAACTTAAATATGATATCCTTATGTGTGTGTGTATATTTTTATTCACTCAATTACAATCACTCCCTTTCAAATTTAATTCAAAGAAAAATACAAGCTTCAAATTCACAAAATATCTCTTGTTGAATTTGATTTGAAGTTTTTGTAGTCTGGAGTATGATTTTCCTGAAATGTTTGTACACACAAGAGCAAATACAAATCTTCTAAAATTGTTAGTAGATAACTACACATCTGAACAATAATGTTTGGAATCATCAAAACTGTACAAGTTGCAAAAATGTAAAGCATGCAAATAACAACTATTTTAACAATCTCCCCCTTTTTGATGATGGCAAAACAATTATTATTTGTATGATTTCAATTTAAACAAATCTCCTAAACTCCCCCTGAATTGATGAATACATGAAAATAAGGAGGCATTTTGAACCAAAAAAATTTTTTTTTTTTTAAAAAACAAATTTAACAAAATTACAAAGTTAAACACAAAACCAAAATGCAAACAAAACAATTAAAAAACAAAACATACAAATACAATAAAAACAAAATATACAAACACAATAAAAAACATACAAACACAATAATTTCTCCCCCTTTTTGACAACAACAAAAAGTGAAGAAGAAATAGACAAGAAATGTAAGTAATTATATGAAATTAATTTAAAAATTTAATTTAAATGGTGATTGTCATAAGGTATGCAATCTAAAACTAATAATATTAGGTCAATTATAGAAATTCATAAAATTTAAGAAGTGATATAACATTGTAAGTAAGAAAAATTTATCAAAGACATGATTCAATTTAGACATTCGAATATAAAAAATCATTACAAGAGAGATGTATAAAAATTATATATTTCAAAATTCAATAGAATATAAATGAACATAAGATCAATTTGAATTAAGAGATTGAAAGAATTTGGAAAGAAGAGAATTACCACATGTGGCGCTTTGCGCATCTTTTTCAAATTTTTGGGCACATTTTTGTGCATCTTTTGACATTGGGCATTCCTTTTGATATTTGTACTTTTTGTACAATTTTCAAGAGTAATTGAGACCAAATCTTTTCAAAATCAATAATATAAAATTTCAAATATTTCTAAGTGCATAAATATCACTTGAGCATAGAAAAACAAAATAAGAAAACATCTATATTGCAATAATAATATCAACTTTTATGTAGTCTAAATGAATAGACATGAATTTAAAAGTTCTAATTATAACAAGTTATAAACAACTTTTAAATTTAGAAAGACTAGATTTTCTAATGTATTTAATCTCAAATTACAATCTAATTTAAGCATAATTAAGATTAACTAAGACTAATGAAATTCATAAAAATTAACCACATTCCAAAAACAAATCAAATTTGAATCAAGTACAACATGCATTGATATTCATGAAAAGGATTACATATCCATTTCATAATATTAAAACAACTAAGAAAATACACTGAACTTTTTAATAAAGACAAACTAAAACAACAACTAAAAATAAACACTAACACAACAAAACATTTAAAACAAAACACGAGTACAACAAACATAAAGAAATTCATATCTCATTCTCTATTCTTCTTCTGGAGGAGGAGGAATGCCACTAAATAGGTTGAAGTAGGAGGCCATCATCATAACATTGGTATTGATTTCATGAACTTCATTTCTGATAATACCAATGTCCTGTTGCTGCTGTAGGAGTTGAGCATCAATTTGATCAAATCTTTGATCAACATGAGTCTCAAGTCTGTCAAATTTCTCAATCAAATTCTGATAATCTGATTGAGGTGCAGAAGTTTGCTCTCCTTCTTCTTCTTCTTCAGAAGCACTGGCATGTGCTTTCCCTTTTTCCTCCTTAAAAATTGCTCTGAAAGAAGCATCATTGTAGTAGACCGGCTCTTCATATTCATCATCAGGATGCACTAAGTTGTATTTCTTTTCCAAAATGTATATAACTAAGTGTCCTAATGAGATGTTCCTTTTTCTCTTCTGTTCTGCATGTCCAATTTCTGAAAGCCCATAAAGATGGTCTAGGATAAGTTGGGCTTCATCAATAGGCTTATCATCTATAATCAAAAAGGTCAAAACAGAAAGGAGTGGGGTAATATTGATCATATCACCAGCTTCAGGAATGATTGAAGATCGAAGAATGTGCTGGATGATCCGAGCATTTCTGGTCATTCCTGAAACTCTAGCAACATGATATGTTAGGCCATTTTCTCTAATCACCCTATTGACTTGATACCATTCAAATTTGTTTTCATTCATAAGGGTGTGTGCTCTATAGCCTTCAGTTCTTAAGTTCAAAAAGGCACAAATTTCGTGCTTGATGATTTCAACTTTTTGTTTGAAAACAAAAGAACTTATGCAGGAGTGGTCGGAATTAAAACTCATGTTGGCTAGAAAGTAGAGAAAGGTTTGTTTGTTGTAAAGGTGGATGAGAGAAAGAATGAATTGAAACTGGGTGGAGGCAAAAATGTGCATTATCTTAAAGTTTATCTCGCTTTGAATTAGAATGCGAGAAGGTGTGATTTTGGCAGATCCAAAACGAGGAAAGGATTCCTCATTTGCCTTTGAAAGGAAGTTTTCAGAGGCATTTCTGTGAGGTTTCTTTGCCAACACCTTTTGTCTTTTGTTTGAGGAGATCATTGTCGATTTAAAGTTGAAAGAGATTGAAAGTGAAGTTTGGAGATGTGATTGTTGAGTTAAAATTCGATCATATTTAAAGAAAACGATACGTTCGTCCTGGACGAAAACAGTTCGTCCTGGACAAAACTTATTGTTCGTCTGGACGAAAAAAGTTCGTATAGACGATCCATTTCGTCCAAAATGAAACGAGTTTTCGTAATCAATTTAATTTACGATGCATCCTTTCATACATACTTTTAACTTGACCGATCGTACAGACGAAAAAATTTTGTACAGACGATCAAAATTAATTCATTTTAATGTCAGTTGAAAATCCGTCCCCTACAATGAAACAACGTCTGTTCGTCCCCACAATGAAACAACGTCTGTTCGTCTGGACGAACAAAAAGTTTGTATGGACGAACTTCACATTTAAAACTGCCTTATCCACTCAACTGCTGCATTCAAACGTCCCGACGTTTGAGAAAATAAATATTTCGTCCTGGACGATCATTAGATCGTACAGACAAACTACATTAAAAACTGCTCTTAAAATATTTCATATCACGCAAACTGAATTTAACACACATCGTCCAGTACGAAAAATTTTGTCCCAGATGATTTCCACACATTTTTGAATTTTTATTTAAGAAAAACAAACAAACAAAACATTCAAAACACAAAAAAAAAGGCAAAAACACAGACTCTAAAATAAACTCAATCAAAACACTCAAAAATCACAAAATTCAAAACAAAAATCAAAGATAAATAAACTAAGAAAACATAAATATCAATGTTGCAAAAACATTTTTATTTAAGCGTTCAAATCAATAACACCAAACCTTGTTCTTAATGTACTGAAGGTATCAAAGGCTAAAGGTTTTGTAAAAATGTCTGCAAGTTGATTTTCAGTTGAAACATGTGTGAGTTTAATTTCTCCCTTGGATACATGATCCCTTATGAAATGATGCCTTATGTCAATGTGTTTGGTTCTAGAATATTGAATAGGATTTTTGGAAATGCAAATAGCACTAGTATTGTCACAATAAATTGGAATAGTGCCTATAGTTAATCCTAAATCAATCAACTGTTATTTTAACCAAAGTACTTGTGCCACACAACTTCCTAATGCAATGTATTCTGCTTCTACAGTAGATAGTGCCACTGAATTTTGTTTTCTACTAGACCATGAAACTAATGAATTTCCAATGAATTGACATGTTCCAGAAGTGCTTTTCCTATCCACTCTACAGCCTGCAAAGTCAGAATCTGAGTATCCAATAATTTCAAATGAAGAGCTAAACTTAGGATACCAAATCCCTAAGTTTTGAGTTTCTAGTAAATATCTTAAAATCTTTTTCACTGCTATCAACTGTGATTCTTTTGGATCTGATTGAAATCTAGCACATAAGCAAACACGAACATAATATCTGGTCGGCTAGCAGTCAAGTAAAGTAAAAATCCAATTATCCCTCTAAATTTCTTTTGATCAACAGATTTTCCCTTAAGGTCCTTATCCAACTGAACTGAGGAACTCATTAGTGTACTAATAGGTTAAGCATTGTCCATTTCATATTTTTTTGAGGATGTCCTTAATATATTTAGTTTGACTAAGAAATGTACCTTCCTCAAATTGCTTAATGCTAAATCCTATAAAGTAATTTAAATCTCCCATTAGACTCATTTTAAATTCACTACTCATTATTTTAGAAAAATCATCACAAAGATTTTTATTTGATGATCTAAAGATGATGTCATCCACATAAATTTGAACAATGAGTATATCCTTTCCAAATTTCCTTAAAAAGAGAGTTGTATCCACACTTCCTTTTTTAAAAGATCTTTCAAGTAGGAAGGTGCTCAACCTCTCATACCAAGCTCTAGGTGCCTGTTTCAATCCATATAATGCCTTTTTTAACTTGAAAACATGATTTGGGTATTTAGAATTTTCAAAACCTCGGAGGTTGTTATACAAAAACATCTTCCTCAATTACCCCATTTAAAAAGGCACTCTTGACATCCATTTGAAATAATTTAAAACCTTTAAAATAGGCAAAGGCTAGTAAAACCCTAATTGCTTCAAGTCTAGCTACAGGGGCAAAAGTCTCCTCAAAATCAATTCCTTCAATTTGATTATACCCCTTAGCAACTAATCTAGCCTTATTTCTAATGACTACTCCTGAGTCTTTCATTTTATTTTTGAACATCCACTTGGTTCCAACAATACTTTGATCTTTTGGCCTTGTAGTTAATTCCCAAACTTTATTTCTTACAAATTGATTTAACTCTTCTTGCATGGCCAATATTCAAAATTCATCAGAAAGTGCTTGATCAATATTAGTGGGTTCTATTATTGAAATAAAGGCTGAATGATTGACTTCCTTATTTAATCCACGCCTAGTTCTAACACCCTCACTAGGTTCACCTATAATCAATTCTCTTGGGTGGTTTCTAGAAAATCTCAAATCTCTAGGCAAAGGGTTTTCTCTTTCCAAATTCTCTTCCACATTTTCTTCCATATTTAATCTATCAATCTTTTGGGAGTTTTCTTCAATCTCTTCTTCAACAACATTTGGCTCTTCCAAATTTCCACATTCATCAAATACAACATGTGTGGTTTCTTCAATGACTAAAGTTCTTTTGTTGAATACCCTATAAGATTTTCTAACACTTGAATATCCAACAAAAATTCCTTCATCTAATTTTGGATCAAATTTTTCTAAGACAGATTTTCCATTATTATGTATGAACACCTTGCAACCAAATACATGCAAATGAGACAAATTAGGCGTTCTACCTTTTAGCAACTCATAGGGTGTTTTATTCAAATTTGATCTCACATTCACCCTATTCAGAACATAACATGCAGTACTAACCACCTCTGCCAAAAAATATTTAGGAAGTGAGTATTCTGGCAACATTGCTCGGGCGGCTTCTATTAATGTTATATTTTTTCTTTCAACTATCCCATTTTGTTGAGGGGTTCTAGGTGCAGAAAAATTGTGATCAATCCCTTTTTCTTTACAGAATTTTCAAATCTTTTATTTTCAAATTCTCCTCCATGATCACTTTGTATAGAAATTATTTCACTCCCTAGTTTCCTTTGAATCCAAGTAGAAAAATTTCTGAATTCCTCAAACGATTCACTCTTATGAAAAAGAAATCTAACCCAAGTGAATCTTGAGAAATCATCCACTATAACAAATCCGTATACCTTCCCTCCTAGACTTACAGTTCCTACAGGTCCAAAAAGATCCATGTGTAGAATTTCTAAAGGTTTACTGGTCCTAAGATCTTTATTGGACTTAAAAGAGGACTTCACTTATTTTCCTAATTGACATGCATCACAAAGGTGGTCCTTAGTAAAGTCTAGTTTTGGTATACCTCTCACTAAGTTCTTTTGGATAATTCTTTTAAGGTTTTTCATACTAGAATGACAAAGCCTCCTATGCCAATGCCATGATTCATCAGAAATAGTTTTCAAACAAAAAATAGTAGGAGATTGAATACAATTTAAATCTAGCATGTAAACATTGTTTACCCTTTTTCCATTTAAAATATTTTTCCCATTTAGGCTTACTATGCAGCTAGTAGGTAAAAATTTTACATTATAGCCCTTATCTCATAGCTTACTTATGCTTAATAAATTATGTTTTAAGCCTTCAACTAATAACAAATTATCTATGAAAACGTTTTTCAAATTTCCAATCATACCTGATCCAATCACTTTCTTTGTAGTATTATCTCCAAGTGTAACCTTGCCTCCACTCCTGGCTTCTAGCGTTATGAATTGAGCAGTATCTCCAGTTATATGCTTTGAACATCCGCTGTCCAGGTACCATATGCTCTCACGAGGTCTTGTGTGAGAGCATTCCTGCAAAATTATCAAATGTTAGACCTGGGAATCCAAACAAGTTTGGGTTCACCTTTATGAAATTTATAATCAGATGCATGTATGATATGTCTAGATTTATGCATCTTAGTTCTCCATACCAAATTAGTTTTCTTCTTTAAAGTGCAGGTCTGAGATATATGTCCCAAAAATCCATAATTATTACATTTAACGTTAGGAAAAATATTCCTATGTTTTCTTCCATTTGATTATCTTCTAAGGGATTTCATGAATTTAGGATAATATTTAGGATTTGTAAAATCTTCAAGTTTAGGGGGGTTCCTATTATCCTCGAGAGCTCTTATTGTGAGTTTGTAAAATGAATTCATATCTTCCAAGCTTTGATTTGTATAATTGATTTTATATGTCTTGCTCTCAGATTCATCCTTAAAATTCTTAAATTCTTTTTCAAGTTCAAATAGGATGATTTTAAATTCTCAAAATTATTATTCAAGTCATCATATTCATCAAGAAGTTTCATGTGGTTGTTATATATTAATGCATGATCTTTCCTAAGGATTTCATGTTCCTTCTTAAGCTCTTCTAATTCAAAACTTACACTAACATGCATCTTTTTCATTTTCCTATATGCATCATGCATGTGTTCAGAAACTTCAAATAATTCATCATAAGTTAAGTCACATACCTCTTCTTGATCTGATTGATCAACATTATCTGCCATCAAGCAAAGGTTGATGACTTCTTCTTCTTTTTCAGTCTCAGATGAATCTGAAGCTGAGTCCGCCCAGAAAGCTCTTTGAAACTTCTTCTTGCCCTTCTTTACCATTGGTTTTTCCTCTACCTTCTCCTTGCTAGGAGTGGCTTTGAGTTTTGGGCAATCAGTCTTGATATGACCTGGTTTCCTGCATTCATAACAAATCACTTCATTAGAAATCTTTTCATTTCTGTTATACTTACCTCTATTCTATTGTTGGCGTCTCTTCTGCTTCCTCTTTAAAAAGCTTCTGAATTGTCTAGTCATCAATGTAATATCATCTTTATCCTTAGGTTGTGAGTGTTCACTCTCTAACTCTTCCACCTTTAGTGCAATATTCTTGTCCTTTCATAGTTCACCTGCTTCAATCTTTCTTTGACTTACTCCTTGCTCATAAGCGATGAGTGAACCAAGAAGATTGTCAATAAAATAGATGTTTAGATCTTTAGACTCTGTAATTGTAGTAATTTTAGCATCATAAGCAGTAGGTAAACAACGAAGAATCATATTGACCATTTCAGCATTAGTTAATTCCCTACCAAGTGCATGCAAAGAAGTGACAATTTATGTGAATCTTGTGTACATGTCTGAAATAGATTCATTTGGTTTCATGCGAAACAATTCATAGTCATGTAACAAGATATTGAGTCTTGATTGCTTAACCTCATTTGTCCCTTCATAAGTTATACAAAGTCTATCACATATGTCATTTCCGCTTTTGCAAGTGGAAACCCGCATATAGTCTTCAGATTTTAAAGCACAAAAGAAACTATTTAAACATTTGGCATTTAATTGTGCTAAGTCACGTTCTTCTATAGTCCAATCTGTATAAGGTGTTTCTACCCTAACTCCATCAACTAATCTAGTTGGTTTTGTGCAACCTTCCTGGACTAGCATTCACATGTGATAATCAAGTGACTGTAAGAAAGTAGACATGCGTGTTTTCCAAAAATCAAAAGGAATATTGTCAAATAGTGGAGGTCTAGTGATAGAGTAACTCTCAGGTGTGTTTCGGTTTCCAAATGTAGCCATCTACGTTAATCAAAAAGTAGTTCAAACTTATGATTTTGAAACGATGCTCTGATACCACTTGTTGAATTTAGTAATTAGGTTGTTAAGCCTAAGTTAATGTCCCAAAGGCTACCATGAGGGGGGTGAATTGGTAGTTTAAAAAATTTTAAGCCCTCTTTTAAAATTATGTTGAACCGAAATAAAAATTGTTTCTTTTAAGTTTTGTAGAAAAAGTTTTTCAACCACCGAGTTTTTAAGACTTAAAAAATAAAATGCGGAAATGTAAAAATTGTAAAGTAAATGACACAAAATTTATAGTGGTTCGGTCTATAACCAGACCTACATCCACTCCCTGGAGGCACTCTCCGAGTATTGCACTAATACCACAAAGTGACTCTCCTTTTGCACCCACAGCAAGGCGGAGAAGCCTTTACAAAACACTCTTTTCACCACTACCCAGTGCGGTAGAGAACCATCGTCCTTTTACACAATCCCCAGTGTTGGCAGAGAACCGTTCGTCCTTTCACACTCTCCTAGTGTTGGCAGAGAACCCTTCCGTCCTTTTCACACTCTCCTAGTGTGGGCAGAGAACCCTACAGCTGTTCACACTCTCCAAGTGTAGGAAGCGATCCTTTTGGCTATTCACACTCTCCAAGTGTCGGCAGCGAACTGGATCTCCTTGACAGATCTTCTCACAAAAAATCTAGAAGGAAGAAAGAAAAGAGTGAAGTAATCCCAATTCACAAGTTGAGATTATTACCTTTGAACTCCAAGTGAAGCCTTCACGCTCCAGTGGTAGGAATCCTCCTTTGAATGCACTCTCACACTCTCTACTTAGCTATTCTCTCAAGAGGCACGAAGATCAAATGAAAAAGAGATAGGGTGGCAGTCTAATTTGGACTATTTATTCAAAAGACAAGAAAAACCATCCAAAAACTGCAATTTTTCAATTCTGTACGCAGTTGATCATCCCGTACGATCGTGGATCGTCCTGGACGATTTTACTTAAATGATTTAAAAAGACCCTATTTGTATATGTGTACGAAATGTCTTCAAACACACTGATCGTCCCGTACGAACTAAGTTCGTCCGGTACGAACGGTTATTACTAGGTTGGTCTAAAAAACTGCTGAAAACTGTTCTAAGTCGGTTAATCGTCTGGACGAAAATTGGTTCGTCTGGATGAAATTTTTACATAGAGCATATCGTTTTCTTACGATAATTAATTTCGTCTGGACGAAAATTTTACAGAGACCAGATTGTCCTGGACGATAATTAATTTTGTTGGACGAAAATTTTACAGAGAACAACTCATTTTCTGACGATAATTAATTTTGTCTGGACGGAAATTTACAGAGACTAGATCGTCCTGGATGATAATTATTTCATCTCGGACGAATAGGACTTTGAAAATTTTTCAAGCCAGTTCCTATTCGTTTTATGTGCTTAATAGGAGATAATTTTCTGATCATCCCGTACGATCTGATATCATCCCGTACGATCAGTATAACTTAAATATGATCTCTTTATGTGTGTGTGTATATTTTTATTCACTCAATTACAATCACTCCCTTTTAAATTTAATTCAAAGAAAAATACAAGCTTCAAATTCACAAAGTATCTTATGTTGAATTTGATTTGAAGTTTTCGTAGTCTGGAGTCTGATTTTCTTGAAATGTTAGTACACACAAGAGCAAATAAAAATCTTCTAAAATTGTTAGGAGATAACTACACATCTGAACAATAATGTTTGGAATCATCAAAACTATACAAGTTGCAAAAATATAAAGCATACAAATATCAACTATTTTAACATAGATTTCTTTGGGAAAATTAAAGAACGATCGTCATTATTACATTAGAAGAATTATCATTGAAAAGTGTTATCTCCCTTTGGGGAGATACATCCTTCTTTGATAAGGCTTTGGATGTGGATTCAACGATCATACTTCTTGAATATCATAACTGGATATTTAGTTGAACTTTACCTTGTTTCCTCGGGGCCATGTAAAGTTCTCCTTAGAATCTGATAATGATATTCAAGATAAGTTTCACAATTCTAAGTCTGAACACCGTTATGAAATTTTATTTCTTCCTTCGGGATGATATACTCTTCCGAACGAATTGATTCGACTCTAGAATTAGAATTCAATCTAAATTTTAAAAATTCCCAAAGAAAACTAATATTTTTTTAAAAACCTGTTTTCAAAATTCTACCAACAAGGTCTAGGACCCATTAACCAACATATAGTTCTCCTCTTCCTTTTCTTAACAACTTTACCAAAAAAAATAATAGATTTTGATAATTAATATTTTGACTCGTCCAATCATAGAAATCCATAACGATCTTCCTAATCACTTTTACCATTTTAATACTTGCATCAGAAAAGATAATAATATCATCTGCATAAAGCAAATGGGAAATTCTTCGTATATCTGGATACAATTTAATACCAACTATCACCTTTTAGAATCAATGAATTAGATAACAGTTGAGAACACAAAATGAACAGAAATGGAGAAAGTGGGCAACCTTGGTGAAATGCAATATTTGATATTATTAAATTGGAATAATTCCCATTAATCAACACAGAAAACTTAACATCCACTACACATTCCATAATCAATTTAGAAAATTTCAAGGGAAAATGGAAATACCTCAAGATTTGATCCATAACAAACCAACTTATACTATAATAAGTTTGCTCCATATTGATCTTGAAGGAAACCAAGACTTTAGTAGATTTAGAAAATCTAAATCTTTGAAAAATTTATTGGCCAACAAAATATGTTCCGAAATAGACCTTCCCTTCAAGAATGCTACTTCTTATTTTGAGATAAGCTTAGGCATCATAAAATACATTCTATTAAGAGTAATTTTAGCCATTAACTTATAAATAGACTTACACAAACTAATTGGCCTGAAATTAGTAGAAGTAGAAGGATTTTCAACTTTAGCTATAAGAAAACAATCGTTTCTTTCCAATCCCCATCCTTAGAACCCGAATAAAATTTGATAGATTGCAATCCAAAATGTCATTTTTTTGTAATAGACTAATAACTCTTAATGAAAGAGTAAGAGATTCCATCATCACCAAGGGATTTATCTCCCCTCAGATCTCCCACAACTCCCATAACTTCCTCCTAACAAAGCTCTGCCTCTAACAAAATCCTGTCATGATCATCTAGGACGGACAAATTGGAAGGCCAGCCCTCCAAAATACAATCCCTCTCCCACCACTTATTACTGAAAAAAATGGAAGAAAATTTCTTCAAATTGATTTTGTTCTTCAATCTCCCACCTATTGTTCTTTAATATTCGAAATCCAGTTCAAGCTCCTTCTTCCATTAGCATAAGAATGAAAAAATCTTGTTTTAATGTCTCCATCAGATAGCCAATTAACTTTATAACGTTGTATCTAAAATGTATTTAACATACCCAAGGTGCGATTGAGTTCATTCACCTTTTAACTGAGCAGCACAATCTTATCATCCGAGAGCCCTCCTTTACTAGCTTCCTAGCTCCATTTGTAGTTCCTTTTTTTTGTTGGAAAACCCACAAAGTGGCCTGCACGTTAATATAAGAAAACAATTATAAGGTCCTTAATGGGCCCTCAAACTCAAAGAAAGAGCACCCAAAAAGATGGAAAACATGAAGAATAAGCATTCAGCTCCAACTTCCCAACAACAAAAGCATCACCAAAAATAGCTGCACTAAAAAAATTTTGCAAAACGGGTGAATTCCAAAATAGAATAAACACCAAAAATCACACATGATTGCAGGTTGATAAATCCAACAAATATTCATAATGTCAGTAAGAAGGAAGCAGCAAAAGGCTAAAATAATAACCAGAAAATTCTCGGCTAGGATAGCAAAATGGGCATCAACAACCTTATAGTCTAGCTTAGCAATGACATAAAAAACACTTGAAGAAACCCAATACCTATTCTCCTCCATCTTAGCTAGGATAATATACAAACATGAAATGAACAGTAACAATAATATAACCAAAGAAAATGAGTAGTATAAACAAGAGGTAGAAAATCCAACCAAGAAAAGTAATTTGAAGAACGGTAGGGAGACAATAAATACTCCACCTAGTAGTTCATAATACAATACACCTTAGCAGCACCCAACAGCCAAGCTAAGAAAGGCCAATCAAAGAACACCAGCTACCCCCAAACTCCATGCTTAACCACTAGAAATTAAACAGAGCCCCAAAATTATTTAGAATAATTCTACAGTTAAACAAGATTTAAAGCCCAACAGCATCACTGCCCTAAGGATACTAGGAATCACCCAACCACTAAGCCGCATAAACACCCCAAAAACACAAACACCAAAAAGAAACGTTGGACATAAAAGGGAAGAAATAGAAATAAAATTTGTCACCCAAAAAGCCAGAAAACGCATCAGCTAGAGCAAGGAAACTGCAATCCAAAAACCAAGTAGCAAGCACAAGCACCCGAGAAATCCCCACACCAGACAACTCAATGATCCAGGAAACCAACATCCAACAGGCATCAAAAAGCCTAAAATAAACACCAAAAACATAGCAACAAAGAGGATCACGCCCTCCTAAATCACACCCAGTCTAAAAATATTTCAGCCTGTACGAAATAGCCTCAAAAAGCTCCTAGGAATAGGGCTTCAAACCCATCCACCTGAGAAAATCCAGCAAGCATAAACAATTATGTCGGTAAAAGTACAACAAAAACAATCAACCAAAATAAACTCCCAAAGTACCATTAAGAATTAACATAAGGTAAACTATTCTTATCCAATCTTAATAGGCCTTTTAGAGGAAGAGGAAGATAAGAAACCAAGAAATCAACCATGGAATCCAAACAACTGCCCCACTTGGCCATTTAATGATCATAAGCATTTCCCTCCATAAGAATAACAAAAAAGAGCAGTTTTAAATGCTCAATAAATTCTTAATGTCTCTCCTCATATAAAAAAGTCAGAAGAACAAGCAGTATCATCCCTTGAGTTAAAATAGTGATAGCAGTAATTAGAACCCACCTCAACTACAATGTTAATGTAATCAAGAGAGAAACAAATTCTTATTCCTTGAAGAAAAGCATAGGTAGAAGCAAAATTTACAACACAATGAACTAAAAGTGTAGCAAAACCCAAAATGAAATTACCATTAGAGTCTTTGAGGACACCACCACAGCCCACAATAGAATTCATGCTAACTCCATCAACATTCAACTTATGAAAGTTGAAAGGAGGCTTCACCCAAAAAATACACATAGGAACTTTATGAAGAATATCCATCTCCAATTTAATACCTAAATCAGCTGCAGTAGATAAATAATTTTTGAAATTTTTGACAGAAAGTAACTTAGCTGAAAAAGAGCCACAACCTTATCTTTAACATTTTGAATTATTCTATGGTGGTTCATAACCACACCATTTAAATGAGAATTATTCCTATCAAATCATAATTAGCAAAGGATAAGGGAAGGAATGACATTTCTGATATGACCTTTGGATTTAATAAACCAACAGTTAAGTAATGAATAAATAGATCCCATAGCATTAAAATAATTTAAATGGAAAATGTCATTAAAATAAGGCCAGGCTTCAACAACAAATGAACCATAAACAAAAATATGGTGCATATTATCCATATGATAATAACATTGGCATTTAGATGGAAGGATGAAGCCTCTTTTAATCAAATTATCATCCGTAGGAATAAACTTATGTGAAATTCTCCAGATAAAGACAAAAACCATAGAAGGAATACTTTTATGCCATATTATATGGAAAATCTTAGAATCCACTTGCTAAGATCTAAAAGAATGCCAAGCATCCTTTAATCTAAATCACCAATCTTTAGTTAAAGAATATACTTAAACATCATTAGAATTAGTGTTAAGAGGAATATTTAAAATTTACATAATAGTAAAATCAGGAAGAACGCTAGAAAACCTCTCAAAATCCTAACCATTATCAATAAAATAATAATTCACCTTCAAAGCAGAATTAAAGGAAGTATTTGTTATAGAATCAATTAATTAGCCCCCCCACCAATGATCCTTCCAAAAGAAAGTATTACCACTACTAAGACCCCAAAAGTTGAAAGGCTCAACAGCCCATTTAACTTTGCACAAATGCTGCTACACTTTAGATTTACATTTATTAAAACAACATGTGATGGGATGCTCCCCCCCACAATATTGGGCAACCATAAAATTAGCCCAAAGGCTCAAATTAGAATGAAAATTATACCATAACTTGAAGCGAAATCATAGGCCAAATCATTTAAATACTTACACCCCAAAGCCCCTTCCTCCAAAGTGCCACAATATTTATTCCACGAGGACCAGTGAATTTTAGAATTGCTACTAGTCCCTTTCCAAAAAAAAAAAACTTATTAAAAATTCTATCAATCCTATTACACACCGCCTAAGTAGGAAGCAAAGTTTGAAAATTGTAAATAGGTATAAAACAAAGAACACTCTTGATAAGGATTCACTAAACTCCAAAGCTTAAAAAATTAGAATCCCAAGACAAAAGCTTGTTATGCGCAACCAAAATTAAATCATCAAAAAGTAAAGATTTCTTTCTACCCTTATAAAGAGGTACCCCAATTTTTTTTTAAAGGAAAACAACCATGATTGAAACTAGTTAAATTATTAATAGCCATAGTATGATCATAAGGGACTTTCATTGTAGAAATAAAGCAACATTTATGTTTATTAAGTGTCAGACCACTCATAAATTCAAAATGGTTAAAAAACCTCAAAAATCTATGAATCTTATTCATCGAAGCATTCAAAAAAATGATAAAGTCATCGGGATAACATAAGTGTTATATATTAAAACAACCTACATTCTAAAGTAAAGGCTATGGTACTTCTCAAAATGATCGGCAAGAACTCTAAAAAAGTATTCAATCATAATAATGAAGAGGGTAGGAGAGATAGGATCACCCCCATAAGAAGCCTTAAAAAATCATGGCTCTTACCATTAATAATGATAGAAAAGTAAGGGCTTTCAATGCAATTGTTAATATGGTTGATAAAGTTTAAATCGAAACCAAACAATTCCATATTATTATAAATGAAATTCCAATCAATATTATATTAAGCTTTAGCAATATTTAGTTTCAGACTCAATTTACCACCTCTAACCTTGACATCAAATTCTTGAAAAAATTCTTGAGCCAAAAGGATATTATCAGCAATGACACACCCTTTAACAAAGCCCATTTGAAAAGGGGGAATATATTTTGGTAGAAACACAGTTAACCGATTCATCAAAATTTTAAAAAGAAGTTTATAAAAAAGGTGCAAAGACAAATCAGTCTAAAGTCATTACAAGTACTCACAAAATTATTCTTGGAAAAAAGCACAATATAAGTAGAAGTAAAAAACTTAGGAATAGAGTTACCATCTAAGAAATCAATAACCGCAGAAAAGAGGTCATTTCCAATAATAGGCCAAGTTTTCTAAAAAACTTTGTCGTGAAGCCATCCGGGCCAGCAACCAACTTACCATTCATACCAAAAACAATCTCTTTAACCTCCTTAAAAGAAAGAGATTTAGACAAACAAACATTATCTCTGTAAGAAATAAGATTAGGAATGATACATGGATTGTCAATAATATAAGGTTTAAAGGCTTTATTAAGATAATTTTTAAAACATCGAATAACTAAATTAGAAATTTCAATACCATCCTCAATAACAAAGCCATCAACACAATTAAATTTATGAATATCATTAATAACATGTTTCCGATTAACCATGGCATGAAAATATTTAGTCTTAATATCACTTTCAACCAGATTTTTAACAACTACTTTTTCCTTCCAAAAACTTTTCTCCTGGAATTATAATTTATAAAGGCCATCTTTATCCTCTCTTAATAAACATAAATTAGCTTTAGAAGAAACCAATTGATACTGAGTCTCATAAGAATGCACCTTATCTTCCACAGTTAAAATGTTGGAAAAAAGATTATTAAAAACATTATAATTCGACCAATTTAAGATTTTCTTAAGACTTCTCAACATAAATGAAAATATTCTCATACCAAAAATAGAATTATCCATATACAAAGGGGCATACAAATTATCCTTAACCAAGTCCATAAAAGAATCATGAAGTAACCACATGTTTTGAAATCGAAATTTAAAAGGAAAATCTCTAGCTCTTGTCTTAATTTTAATAAGAAGAGGAAAATGATTAGATAGGATCCGACTAAGATGCTCAACATTAGTAGACTCAAAATAATAAAGCCAATAATCATTAAAAAACTAGATCTAACCTTTTCTATAAATGATCACGATGCCAAGTGAAATTATTACCAGAGAAATCAATATCAATTAAGATACAAACCATAATCATACTATAAAAATCCTCCATATAATGATAGATATAAAGAGAGCGCCATATGTGCTCAGACGGGTTAGCTATAATATTAAAGTCTCCACCAACAAGAAAGGGAAGACTACAAAGACTATGAAAGTGGGTAATTTGTTCCCATAAAATCTTTTTGGTGTAATGAGAAGAAGAAGCATAAATAAAGGATGCACAATTTTGAAATTAGAACTTTTAATATTATAATGCATAACTTGAGTAAAATCACCAATAATATCTACCCTAACATAATCATTCCAAAAGCCCAAATTTTATTGGCCACATTCGACATAACATATTCAAATCCTAGAAAGCTAGCAAGTATTAAGTAACTTATTATAAGAGATAAGAGCCTCAAGCAATACAAGAATTAAAACATTATAAATACGGCTTAAATTTTTAACTCTAATCTTAGAAGAAGGGCTCCCAAATGCCCCTAACATTCCAAATAGTAGCATTAAACATAAAAATAGAGGGTTAATGAGAAGTATGAAAATGGGTGTTTCTAGGTGATTATAATATGACATTTCTTTGCTTCCTACCTCTCTATTTTTTGTTCCATAATTTCATTCTTAAGACCATTCTTCAAAACATTAAGATATTTTAGTTTAGCTTTACTCCAACAGTATAAAGACTTTAGAGTTCTTTTAAAATTAACATTCATTATTTCTTAATAACTCCCAAAAGCTTTTTTATGCTAGGCTTTAAACACTATAGCAATAGAAGCATGGTAAGATGCCAAAAAATCCTCAAATCTAAGTACTCTTTTAGCTTTAGGAATTTTACATAAACGATTCAGAATAATAGGACAATGGTCTGAAGCAATCCTCGTAAAATGATGAACCACCATAAACAGAGAAGAATCTAATGTCATGGAGTTCAAATAACCCCAATCCAATTTTTTCAAAATACGAGTTGCACCAACCATGTTATTGCACCAAGTGAATCTAGGACCCAGAAAATTGGCCTCATGAAAAATATTGTTTGTAAAATATTATTTCATTTCCTTAGAGCCTTGGGAAAAAATAAACATCTTTCTACTTTTCCTATAACCTTTAGCCAAATTACAATTAAAGTCCCCTCCCATAACTGATGGGATTATCCTTTGAAGAATACAATTCTTAACTCCCTCTAAACTTCCCTTCTCAAATACACTTCTTTTCTCCCATAAATAGTAGAGATCCTCCACACTTCCTTATTGAGAATATTAAGATCCCCAATAATATATTGAGAATAAGATTTTATTATATAAAAAGATGCCAACATAGAATTCCAAAGAACCAAGATACCACCCGACAACCCATTTGAAGGAATATAACAAACATTCCAATCGAAACCAATAAGTAAATTAACTCCCTTTCTATCAAAAAAAGTTAATTTAGTCTCCAACAACCCAACAAAAACAATCACATTATCCTTCACCAATTCCTTAAGATATAAAGAAGCTTTCCTCTTCCTAGCTCCTCTACAATTCCAAAATAGTAAGGCCATTTAAAAGAATATGAGGGGAATTATCCCACCATTTCCCTTTACCTTCCTTTTTTTTTTGTTTCTAGAACTCAACTTAATAGGACCCAATCATTTATGTTTTTTATCCAGCTTTCTCTTACCTACAACTAAATCAATCTCTCCACCCCCACTAGCATCCACACTCACTTTATTATAGCCCTCCACATCCTCCTTAGTTGAGACTTCACCACCAGGATTAGCAATAGTAGAATCCCATACCTTAATATCAATAACTAGCCCACTGAATAGGCTAAAGCCCACTTCATCTCCTAAACCAGTAAGATTATTAAACTTATTAGCACATAGAGTATGAAAAGAAGAATTTAAATTGGAAGACTTACCTACTAGCACACCATCAGTCTCAGGAGTAGATGAACTTGCCAAGTCTTTATTAATATTTCTAAAAAAACCTTCACTAGGAGCAAAATCAATAGATTTTTCAATATTAGATAACTCTAAGTTCCTTCTATCATCAACCACAACCTCCATTTTTTTAGGGGAAACCCACTAAGGGGCCTACATGTTAATTAAGAGAAAAAGTACATAGTCCTTAAGGGGACCTCAAGCTTGCTACTGCTCAAAGAGATACAAAAATAAAAAGAAAAAAAAAACCTAGGAGCTCGTGTTCCCCACTAAAGAGTAAAAATAAATCACCTAGGTACAATCTACAGTGCTTAAGGGGAAGCACCCAGAAAGAAGGTGCAAAATAAAAAAAGCAAAAGGCTCCTTACAACAAGTCCTAGTGCCATACTTACGATCATCAACACCAAAAAGATCCTACAAAAAAACCTAAAAGGTAAAATAGACATAATAGTAATATGGCCTAAGCAATATGTAAGGATATTCTCATAAGTTAATCCAAGAAAAATTGTACAACTTTAAGCCAAAAATGAGTAAAAAATAATAAAAATTACTGAGAAAGAAATGATTTAAGGTCCGACACCACTGAAAGCAAAAATGGGGATAAAGACTGATAGAGCTCCATATTAAATTAGTATAAGCAGCCTCATAAAGGTGATGAATAAGTGAATTTGGATATTACACATTCCTCCTTTAATATATTAAAGAAAATAGGAGGAATATGATGAATATCCAAACATTCCCAAATAAAGTCGTTATTTCTAGCATAGTTAGCACAACAATCGGCTATCTTATTACAATCTCTATTCACAAATTGAATGATAACTTGATTAAAATTTCTAAGAAAAAATAAGTCATCAATGCTAGTGTTATTACCTCCTTGATATACTTTTGAATGAAGTTTAAGGCATTATAATTGTCTTCTTCTATAATGATTCCTTTAGCTTCAAACATCCACTCTTGAAGAACTTTATTGAAGGCTAGAACCTCTTCTAGTTCTAGAGAGGAACTATCCTAGTGCATTCATTTGAATCTAAAGGCAAATAGGAATCTACCTTTGCTATCTCTTAGAACTCATCCAATACCTGTTACATAGTTATCTCCTAGAGAAGCATCCACATTTAATTTGATCCATTCGGTTGGAGGGGGATTCCAAATAGAAGAGAACAACCTAAGCTAATTAGAATCCCAGTTGACCAAAATAAGATCATAATTGATTGATGAGGAAGTGAATAATAATGCATTAGCTGCTACAATATTATAGTTGTCTTCTTTGTCACAATGGACTAGCTTATTTCTACATTTCCATGAATGAAAGATAACCATGTAGTAAAGATTACCCAAAAAAATGTTTGAATTTGAAATTTCCTTCAATTCTCTAATACAGTAATTAAGATTGTTGAAAATTGGGATATTGAATCCCCAGCTATTCAAAACCTTCAAAACTTCAAGAATAAGATAGCAATTAACTGCTATATGATTAGCATCATTTATTTGTTTGTAGCCTCTTGGACAGGCATTGTGGTTAATGAGTCTTCTATACATTAAAAATGAATTACATGGAACGGCTTTGTTTAACAATCTCCACCAAAAAAGATAAATTCTTAGTCTGAGTTTTAACTTCTTCAACCATCTCCAATTGGCATTCTCCTCTTCGTTGATGAATTTTTGTTCAGAAATCATAGCTAATAAGGATTTCCCAGAAAGTTCAAAATCAATCTCTACTTCATCTTCAATAATTCTGTTCTGGATCGGAATAGAGCATATCAGCTCAACCAAATCTGGATAAAAAACATGCATCAGCTTTGTTACATCCCGACTTCCATCTTGTATAAAATTCTATAAACTTTCTTGTTCTTCCTGCAGATTTGCGACAAAAGTTGGCCACCTATCAATGCTTTTGTCAAGCATCCACACATCCATAGTGGTATTGATGAATTTTCTGTCCATCACCTTCCATCTAAGAATTTTTTTAAGAGCTTTAGCTCCCTTTGTTATAATCTTACAAGAAAAAGACTCTCCATATTTATTTTTATAATCCATGATTTATGTACCATATTTAGCAATTAAAACTCTATTTAAAAGAGTTGTAGGATTTGAAATGAGCTTCCAAGCATATTTAGCCCTCCAATTGTCAATTTTATCAATAGCCGAGTTAACACCTTGGCCACCATATTTTTTGCTTTTACAAAGTGTTTCCCAATCAACATAGTGAATGCCCTTACTCTTATCTTGTTTTCTCCATAAAAAATCTCTACTCAACTTGTCTAATTCATTAAGCACTCACAAAGGAATCAAAGAGTGAGTTGCAAAGAAGGTTGGCATAGACAAGAATGCAGTTTTGATAAGTAGTAATTTACCAGATAGATTAAGAAAATAATTACCCCAAAGATTGAGCTTGTCATAGGCTTTCTCCAGCAAACCTTGAAAATCTGATCCGTTGAGTCTTCTTAATGTTATTTTAACCCAAGGTAGTTCAGCTCATTTACAATTATGATGCCCAGAATTTTAGACAATGTCTTCCCGTTGTTCCTCCTCACAGATTTGCCAAGGAATAAAGATGATTTGTACACATTAATCCTTTGCCCAGTCCTTCTACAATAATTCTTCATGATTTTTTTTTTATTTTCTTAGCATTCCTATAAGATTTTATAAGAAAAACAATAATGCCATCAGCATGTTGAAGATAAGACACTATTTCTGCATTTGGAGACACCTTGACTCCAATTTTTGGTCCTCTATGAATAAATTCTTTTGTTAACAGTTGAGAACATAAGATAATTAAAATTGGTGATAAAGGGCATCTTTGCCTGAAACCACAATTAGCCCTTATCCATTCAGTATTAGTCCCATTAATATTAATGGTGTATTTGGTGCCAACAACACATTGAAGAAGAAGCTTCGAAAACTTTTCCGGGAACCCATAGATGTACAATACTTGCTTCAAGGTTCGAAAACCCATACTATCATAGGCTTGTTCTATATCACTTTGATAGCCATCAAGCCTTTTTTAGATTTAGAAAATCTAAATTTGTTGATGATTTCTTGAGTAAGAAGGATATTGTCTGATATGGACCTACCTTTGATGAAGGCAACTTGATTCTCTGAAATGATTTTGGGAATGCATCCAACTAATCTATTCAACAAGATTGTAGCTGATATTTTATAGATTGAATTACAAAGACTAATAGGTTTGTAATTAGATGGATTAACTGGCTTTTTAAGCTTGGGAATGAGAACAACAAAAGTTTCCTTCCATTGGTCTCACATAATACTAGTTTGTAAAAAATGAAAAACCACCTTCCATATGTCAACTTTAATGATGTTCCAATAAAATTTAATAAAGGAATAAGTAATTCCATCAAGACCAGGAGAAATGTTACCTTCAAGATGTTGAACAATTGCTTCCAATTTTGATACAGAGAAATCAGCCATGAGCAATCATATGTCAGCTTCTTCTAGTACTTTGCTTGGTTTCGGCCAACCTGATAGTTTACAATTTCTCAATCTCCATCTCTCCTTGAAGTACCTAAATAAATTATCTTCAATACAATTTGGTTCCTCACACATTCTCCCGTTGGAGTCTTTAATTTTTTTGATAAAGTTCAAGTTCCTACTAGTCGAGGCCACCGAGTGAAAATACTCAGAATTTGAATCACTTTCCTTGATCCATTTTATTTTAGATCTCTGTTTCCACCAGAAGGACAGTCTTCCTAAGGTAGAATTGAGCTCTTTACTTTGCTTCTTTAACTTTATATATATTTAACTTTAAAACTAATCATATAGTATAAATATCACATCATACTAGAAAATCAACTATAATCATAAACCTCACTATGAAATCTAACTTACCTATTTGAGCTGTTTGTATTGGACAATCACCATATCAAACTAGATGATCAGCTATCCCCAAAAATCATGTCGTCGAATCTAACTTACCTAAACTAGGCAAATTTGGATTTTAAAGTTTTAACTATTCATACTTTATGATGAAATTCATGTTGTACAATCTTTTGAATTATTACCTTATTTAGGTTAGTTAATCAAGGAATCAAATAAGATTTGGATTAGTTATAGATCCTAAATGATCATAGATCATATTGTTCAAATGACCTGAGAACTATCTAGATGATATTTGATTCATCTTGCATGATCTAATATTTACTTTGAACTAATATATTATATTATTATTTATTTATCCTGTAAGATCAATGAAGAAATTAAATTGATCATATTGTACTAATATTGGCACAATTGAACTAAATGTACAAAATGAACTGGGTTAAATATGATATGAATAGAGTTAATAAAATTTAATTATTATGGCTTTTGTAAACCTATTATTTAAACTTTTTTTAATATAGTTTTTATAAGCCTTTGGAAGTCATTGGGTTAAGACTTTCATTAGAAAGCTTTGAAGTGAGGGCCTAAAGGATGGGAGAGAAAGGGTTGATTTTGAGAGAGAGGGAGATGATCCTTATGGCTTCAAGGGAATGTGAGATGGTTTCACATGCTTTCTCTGGCTAACTTGATCCTAAGTTTCTCCATGTGTTAAGGTTTATTTTTAGGGAAGCTTTGGGAAGAAGACCCCTTTGGTGTTAAAGGGCCCCCGACTATTCTATAGCACCAGAGAAGGTAAAAGTGATTTGCGATACTCTACCTTACCAGGAGGGTGAAAGGGATTCAGACTACTCCACCTCACCAAGAGGGTAAAAATGATTTGAGTTTCTCTAACTCATTAAGAGGGTTAAAGTGATTTAGGCTACTACACCTCATTAGGAGAGTGAAAGGGATTATGACTTCTTCGTTGCATCGGGTTAGTGAAAGTGAATTTGTAAAGGCTTCTCCACCTTCCCATGGGGGCTGAAGGAGAGTAACTAAGAGCTTAATTGAGTTTCAAAGGAGGAGGACTTTAGAGAGTATATGAAGGTAAAGTTAATCAAACCACTATTAAAATTTGGTTAGGCTTTTTTTCTTGCATTTTCTTTTTATTCTTTACTTTCTTATAAATTTAGTTTCTACAATATGGTTTATGTTTGGTGATTATTTTAACTTATGGATGATTAATAATTAGTTTTTGTTTGAGAAAGATTAAAATTAAAATAAAAGAACAATTTTTTTTTTAATTCAAAAGCCCAAAATATTTAGTTTTTGATTTCAGTTATAACTTTTTCTTTCATGTTAAAATTAAATTTAGTTATTTAATTTAGAATAAATGTTTCAAAAATGTTTTTAAAATTACCAATTCAGCACCCCCCCTTGGTGTTCAGTTCAATAGTTCCATTGGTTTCATAACCATCCATTAAACTTTTAATTAGTATCTGAGAGGGTTTGCTTGAATTATGATTTAAAAACCTAATGAAAGATCCAATGGCACGTTTTAAAAATATAAATACCACCAAAGGGTATTCATGTACCCATCCACCTCTTTTTGATAAATTTTATTTAACTTTTTGAAGATTCACTAGAAATCAATTTACTTTCACATGTTGCACATCATAAAAGATGGTTATTACATTCCTTCTTGTATTGTGAAAGGCTTGAAATTAGAAATCTTATTTATTGAATGGAGCATGGAGGATAGGAATTTATCACAACCAAATGTGAATAGTTTTTTTTTTTTTTTTGAAGAAATGCAAATTGCATTAAAGAAATGAAAATCCTAATACAATCTAGAAGCAAATAAAACTAATAGTTCCTAATCTAAAGTGGAAAGGAACCATATTGAAGAGCATATTTGTTAAAATAAAACTATCATAATTGGAATGAAAGGTACTACTACCCATTTTAAAACTCTCGGGGTGGAGAGGATACCAAAAATGTGAAGTGTTTGAATTATTATTTTTTATTTCTTAAGATATAAAGATTACATGTGTGTATCAATACGTAATACTAGCAAAGAAATTTTGAATAGCTCGTGCATTACATATGAAGGCACTAATGAAGTAAAACAATCTTGTTTAAAATTATCGTTGCATGAATATGAACTGTCAACATGAAACATATTGAAACTATATCTGATATGTATACTAGATATTTTAAGCTATTCACTTACTTTTATGATCTAGGTTTTGAACATTAATATTTTGAAAAAGAAAACATGATACTTCATTGCCAAATTCATTGTTATTTTTTAATCAAAAGTTTTAAATGTGTATTATATTGATAAATTATTGGGCTCTCCCATTACTTATGAGCAAAATATGAGTCAAAGAATTTTAGTTATAAGTGACAGAAAAAAATAGGAGAGAACATTAACATTGAAAACTGAGGACAAAGATAGCACTTATTCAAGAGCTGATGGAAGTGAGTACATAACATTAATGAATAACTAATTAAAGAGCTTTTCAAAGTTGAAACACTTGCACCACTTCGAAAGGAATAAAGAAAAATCAAGTAAATTTAATACGGTTTTCACTTAACACAATTTTCTGAAAGTTTGTTAGGGATGTTAAGTCCTTAAGAAATGGCCCAAGGCTAACCAAGAGGGGTGATGAATTGGTATTTTAAAAAATCTTTCTTATAATCAAAGAACAAAACTTAAACCAATTCATACAGACTTTTGACCAAACGATCGTACAGACGAACAGGTGTTCATCCTGGACGATCAGAATTTATGATCATTTTAATGGTTGTTGAAACCGTCCCCCACATCAAACCCCATATTTTCGTCTGGACGAACATAAGATTCATACGTATGAAATATAGCATTAAAAACTTCCTTATCCGTTTAATTGACATTCAATCATCCCGTTATTTGAACAATTTCATTCTGGACGATCGTGACAATTATACAGACGAAGTGAAAATTAAAAATTGAAAAACTGCACGCAAACGATTTAAATCTAACAGATTGACACACTACACAATTGTCCCGTTCAAAAAAAATTTGTCCCTGACGATTGCCACTAACATTTTTTTTAAACATGAACTCAATAAAAAACAAAAACACAAACACAAGAAAAAAATGCATAAAATCACAAAAACAAAAACTCAAATACAGAAAATCACAAACACAAGATAAACAAAATCATAAAAACACACAAAAACATTAACTAGAAAACACATATCAATGTTGCAGAAAACATTTTTAATTAAGCATTTAAATCAATTAATCCAAGCTTTATTCTTAATGCACTGAAAGTATCAAAGGCTAAAGATTTTGTAAAAATGACTGCAAGTTGATTTTTAGTAGAAACATGAGTGAATTTAATTTCACCTTTAGATACATAATCCCTTATGAAATGATGCCTGTTGTCTATATGTTTGGTTCTTGAATGTTGAATAGGATTTTTATAAATACAAATAGCACTAGTGTTATCACAATAAATTTGAATAGTGCCTATTTTTAATCCTAAATCAAGCAATTGTTATTTCAATCAAAGTACTTGTGCCACACAACTTCCTAATGCAATGTATTCAGCTTCTGTAGTATATAGGGCTACTGAATTTTATTTTCTACTGGACCAAGAGACTAAAGAATTTCTAATAAACTGACATGTTTCAAAAGCACTCTTTCTATCCACCCTATAACCTGCAAAATCAGAATATGAATAACCAATTATTTGAAATGAAGAGCTAAACTTAGGATACCAAATTTCTAAGTTAGGAGTTCCAAATAGATATCTTAGAATCCTTTTTACTGCTGTCAAATGTGATTCTTTTGGATCTGATTAAAATCTAGCACACAAAAAAACACTAAATATGATATCGGGCCGGCTAGCTAGCAACTAAAGTAAAGATCCAATTATCCCTCTAAATTTCTTTTGATCAACAGATTTTTTCTTAGGGTCCTTATCCAACTGAATTGAGGAACTCATAGGTGTACTAACAAGTTTAGCATTGTCCATTTCATACTTTTGAGGATGTCCTTAACTTATTTTGACTGACTAAGAAATGTACCTTCCTCAATTTACTTAATGCTAAATCCTAGAAAATAACTTAAATCTCCCATTAGACTCATCTCAAATTCACTACTTATTATTTTAGAAAAATCATCCCAAATATTTTTATTTGAAGATCCAAAGATGATGTCATCCACATAAATTTATACAATGAGTATATCTTTTTCAAATCTCATCAAAAAGAGAGTTGTATCCACAGTTACTTTTTCAAATGATCTTTCAAATAGGAAGGTTCTCAACCTCTCATACAAAGCCCTAGGTGCCTGTTTAAATCCATATAATGCCTTTTTCAGTTTGAAAATATGATTTGGGTATTTTGAATTTTCAAAACCTGGTGGTTGTTCTATAAAAACATCTTCTTGAATTACCCCATTTAAAAAGGCACTTTTTTACATCCATTTAATATAATTTAAATCCTCTAAAACAGGCAAAGGCTAGTAAAATCCTAATTGCTTCAAGTCTAGCTATAGGGGCAAAAGTCTCCTTAAAATAAATCCCTTCAATCTGACTATATCCCTTAGCAACTAATCTAGCCTTTTTTCTCATGACTACTCCTAAGTCATTCATTTTATTTTTGAATACCCACTTAGTTTCAACTAGACTTTGATCCTTTGACATTGTAGTTAATTCCCAAACTTTATTTCTTACAATTTAACTCTTCTTGCATGGCCAAAATCCAAAATTCATCCAAAAGTACTTGATCAATATTAGTGGGTTCTATTGTTGAAATAAAGGCTGAATGATTAAATTCTTTGTTTAATCCACACCTAGTCCTTACACCCTCACAAGGTTCACCAATTATCAACTCCTTTGGGTGGTTTTTAGAAAATCTCAAATCTCTAGGCAAAGGATTTTTTATCTCCACATTTTCTTCCAAATTTATTTTATCAATCTTTTGGGAGTTATCCTCAATCTCATAATCTACAACATTTGGCTCTTCCAATTTTCCAGATTCATTAAATATAACATGTGTGGTCTCCTCAATTACCAAAGTTCTTCTATTAAATATTCTATAAGATTTCCAATACTTGAGTATCCAACAAAAATTCTTTCATCTGATTTTGGATCAAATTTTCCTAAGATAGATTTTCCATTGTTATGTATAAACACATTGCAAAACAAATATTCAAATGAGATAAATTAGGTGTACTTCCTTTTAGAAACTCATAGGGTGTTTTATTTAATTTAGATCTCACATTCACCCTATTCAGAACATAACATGCAGTGCTAACCACCTCAGCCCAAAAGTATTTAGGAAGTGAGTATTCTGCCAACATTGCTCGGGCGGCTTCTATTAATGTTTTGTTTTTCCTTTCGACTACCCCATTATGCTGAGGGGTTCTAGGTGCAGAAAAATTGTGATCAATTCCTTTCTCCTTACAAAAATCCTCAAATCTTTCATTTTCAAATTCTCCTCCATGATCACTTTGTATAGTCATGATTTCACACCCAAGTTTCATTTGAATCCAAGTCAAAAATTTTCTTAATTCCATAAACGATTCACTCTTATGAAATAGAAATCTAACCCATGTAAATCTTGAGTAATCATCCACAATCACAAATCCGTATACCTTCCCTCCTAAACTTACAGTTCCAACTAGTCCAAAAAGATCCATTTCCAAAATCTTCAATGGTTTACTAGTTTTAAGATACTTATTGGACTTAAAAGAGGATTTTACTTATTTTCCTAATTGACATGCATCACAAAGGTGGTCCTTAGTAAAGTCTAGTTTTGGTATACCTCTCACTAAGTTCTTTTGGGTAATTCACCTAAGGTTTTTCATACTAGAATGACAAAGTCTCATATACCAAAGCCATGACTCATCAGAAATAGTTTTTAAACAAAATGCAGTAGGAGATTGAATCTAATTCAAGTCTAGCATATAAATATTGTTTACCTTTATATCTTTCAAAACATCATTTCCATTTAGGCTTAAAATGCAGCTAGTAAGAAAAAATTTTACACAATATCCTTTATCACATAGCTGGCTTATACTTAACAAATTATGCTTTAAGCCTTCTACCAATAACACATTTTCAATATAAAAAATCTTAAGATTTCCAATCATACCTGTCCTAATCACCTTCCTTGTGGTGTTATCTCCAACTGTAAACTTGTCTCTACTCCTGGCTTCTAACGACATGAATTATGCAGTATCTCCAGTCGTATGCTTTGAACATCCGCTATCCATGTACCATATGCTCTCACGAGATCTTGTGTGAGAGCGACCCTCTTCTTGATTTTAGTGATCAAGACTATCAGCCATTAAGCACAGATTAGTTACTTCATCTTCCTTTTCTATCTCTAACGAGTCTGAAGCTGAGTCCGCCTAAAAAGCTCTTTGGAATTTCTTCTTGCCTTCTTCACAAATGGTTTCTCTTCTACCTTCTCCTTGCTATGAGTGGCTTTAAGTTTCAGACAATCTGTCTTAATATGTTCAGGTTTCCTGCACTCATAGCAAATAATATTATTTGAAACCTTGGCATTTCTATTGAATTTACCTCTATTCCTTTACTGGTGTCTCCTCTACTTCCTCTTCAGAAAGTTTCTGAATGATCTAGTCATCAATGCAGTGTCATCTTCATCCTCAGCTTGTGAGTGTTCACTCTCAGACTCCTCCACTTTTAGTGCTATGTTCTTCTTCTTTCGTGGTTCATCTGCATCAATCTTTCTTTAGTTAACTCCTTTCTCGTAAGCAATTAGTGAACCAAGAAGATTGTCAACAGAATAAATGTTTAGATCTTTAAACTTTGTAATTGCAGTAATTTTAGCATCATAAGCAGGAGAAAAACAACGAAGAATCTAATTAACCATTTCAGCATTCGTTAGTTCCCTACACAATGCATGTAAAGAGGTAACTATTTGTGTGAATCCTGTGTACATATAAGAAATGGATTCATTAGGTTTCTTGTGAAATAGTTCATAATCATGCAACAAGATATTAAGTCTAGATTGCTTAACCTCATTAGTCCCCTCATACGTCATACAAAGTCTATCCCATATGTCATTTTCACTCTTGAAAGTAGAAACCCACATGTAATCTTTTGATTTAAGTGCACAAAAGAAACTATTCAAGCATTTGGTAATTAGTTGTGCTAAGTCACGTTCTTATACTGTCCAGTCCACAAAAGGTTTTTCAACTCTAACTCCATCAACTAGTCTAGTTTGTTTTGTATATCCTTCCAGAACTAACATCCACATACAGTAATCAAGTGACTGTAAAAATATAGACATGCATGTTTTCCAAAAATCAAAAGGAATATTGTCGAACAATCGAGGTCTATTTATAGAGTAACCCTCAGGTGTATTTTGGATTCCAAATATAGCCATCTACGTTAATAAAAAACTAGTATAAACTTATGATTTTGAAATAAAACTCTGATACCACATGTTAAAACTTGTTCAATATGAATTAGGTTGTTAAACCTAAGCTTATGTCCCAGCTGAAATTCAAGTCTGTCAGCAGTGGATTGCCCCGTATGATCGTGGATCGCCCCGGATGATTTTACTTAATTCAATTGGAGATGAACCCAATGTATATTATTTCAAACTGACTTCGTACATGTTAAACATCTCGTACGAACAAGGTTCATCCAGTACGAACGGTTATACCATAGGTCAGTTTCAAAAACTGTAGGAAGTTGACAAATTTTCAAGAGTCGGTGCGCTTCATCCTGGGATGAATATGAGTTCATCCAGATGAAATTTTTACAAAGGACATTTCATCCTGGCATGAATATGGATTTCTTCTGAACAAAAATTTTCCAGAGGATATTTTGTATTGGGATGAATTGGAGTTCATCTGGATAAAAATTTTCTAGAGAGCATTTCATCTTGGCACGAATATGAATTTTGTCTGAATGAAAATTTTCCAGAGCCCATTTCATACTGAGATGAATTAAAAATTCGTCTTGGACGATCAGTACTTAGAAAAATTTTCTTCGCTTCTTGTTCGTTCCATTGCTTTTTCGAGGAGATAACTAACTTGATTGTTCCGTATGAATTGTGTTCGTCCCGTATGATTAGCATAATTTTTAAAGATCTCTTTAAGTGTGTGTGTACTTATTTACATAATTACAATCACTCCCTCTCAAACTCAATTCAAAGAAAAATACAAGCTTTAATTTACAAACTATCTCTTACTGAATTTGATTTGAAGTCTTTATTTGCCTGGAGTTCTAATTTTCTGAAACATTAGTCCACACAAGAGCAAAAATAAATCTTCCAAAAAGTGTTAGGAGATAACCAAACATAAAATCATAATATTTGGAATCATCAAAACTATACAAGTTGCAAGAATGTAAAATATGCAATCAGCAACTCTCTTAACATGACCAAGATTATTGTTTGCCATTAAGCACAAGTTTGTTGTCTCCTCTTTTAGTTCAGTCTCAGAGGTGTCTGATGCATAATCCACCTAGAACACCTTTTAGAATCTCTTCTTATCCCTTTTGAACTTGGCTTTCTCCTCACCCTTTTCCTTGCCTGGTTGAGACTTGAGTGTAGGTAAATCAGTTTTAACATGTCCCGACTTCCTGCATTCAAAACAAATTGTATCATTAGAATTTATGAAATTTTTTTTACCCTTACCTTTATTCCACTTCTGATGATTATTGTGTTTCTTCCTTAGAAAGCTCTTAATTGCCTCGTGATTAAGGTAATATATTTGTTTTTAGACCCGGAGGAGTCAGTGTCCGATTTGTTCTCCTTAACAGCCACCATTTTCTCCTTCTTCCTCTCACCTGCATCAAGATTTCCTTGGTTCACCCCTTGCTCATAAGCAATGAGTGAACCAAGTAAGTTATCAATTGAATAGGTATTTAAATCTTTAGATTTAGAAATTATAGTGATTTTAGTATTAAAAGAGGAAGGCAAATATCTTAAAATTTTGATTACTTTTTTATAGTTAGAAAGTTCTCTTCCTAAGGCATGCAACGAAGTAACAATATGAGTAAATCTCGTATACCTATAAAAAATTATTTCATTAGGTTTCATAAGAAAAAGTTTGTAATCATGCAATAAATATTCAAACAAGATTGCTTAACTTCATTAGTGCCTTCATAGGTGATACACAATTTATCCCAAAATTCTTTTCCAGTAGAGCAAGAAGAAACATGCATGTAATCTTCAGATTTTAAAGCACTGAAAAAATAGGTCAAACACTTTGCATTAAGTTGTGCTAAATCTCTTTCATCAAAAGTCCATTTACTAAAAGGTACTTCAATTTTAATTTCATTAAGTTCACGAGAATGTGGAGAATATCCTTCTTTAATAAGCATCCACATACTATAGTTAGTTGATTGTAAAAAGGTGGACATGCTAGTTTTTCAAAAATCAAAAGGAAGATTATCAAACAAAGGTGGTCATGTTATAGAATATCCTTCTGTTGTATTATGATTACCGCTGTTTGCCATGGATAAAAATTCAAAAAGTTTTCAAACTTAATTTTTATGAATCCCGCTGTGATACCACTTGAAAGTTTGTTAGGGATGTTAAGCCCTTAAGAATTGGCCCATGGCTAACAAATAGGGGGGTGAATTGGTATTTTAAACAATCTTTCTTATAATCAAAGAACAAAACATAAACCAAAATCACTATAAAAATCAAAGTGTAAAAAAATAAATGCAAAAATCAAAACAAAGAAAGATCACACCAGATTTATAGTGGTTCGGTCAACTTGACCTACGTCCACTCCCCAGATGCACCCTCCGAGTATTGCACTACAAAAGTGACTCTCTTTTTGCTCCCACTGCAAGGAGGAGAAGCTCTCAAAAAACTCCTTTCTGCCAACCCCGGCAAGACAGAGAACCCAACTCCTTTTGCTTCCTCCTGAAGGAGGCAGAGAACCCAACTCCTTTTTCTTTCTCCTAAAGTAGGCAGAGAACCCAACTCCTTTTGCTTCCTCCTGAAGCAGGCAGAGAAGCTTGACTCCTTTGCTTCCTCCTGAAGCAGGCAGAGAACCTCGACCAATTACTGAAGCTTACCTCCCTTGAACCCCCAAGGACAAAGGACGAAGACTTGAGAAGATACCTTAGAACCTTGCTTGGAGAAACCTTTATGAATCCCTCTCGTAAACTCCCCCTCACAAGTTCCTCCCTCTCCTCTTGACTCGCTCAGGTCAAGACAATAGCTAAACATCCCTTTGTATGAAAAAATTTGGGTCCTTTAAATATAATTTGAAAACCGATATTATCGTCCAGGATGATAGGAATATCATTCTAACCGATCCGTACAAAGTAAGCTCAATCATTCAGGATGATTTGGGATGATCACAAGAAAATTGGTTACATCATCTAGGCCGATACAATATCATCCTGGCCAATTAGTTCAAATCCGAGTACAATCATCCTGAACATCGCCCGAAATAGATGCTGACCGATATCAATCATCCAGGTCATCATCCTGGCCGATCCTATGATTGTCCCGGCCGATGTGATCGCACCAATCAGTCTTAATTCCTTTTCATAATTACCAAATTAATTTAGGCATAATTATACTGCATCGTCAAAGCCGATATTGAGATCGTCAAAGCCGATATTGAGATCATCCTGGCTGATGTACATAAATTGATCATGGCGGCTGATTCTTTCTGATTTGAGCCTATCATCCTGGCTGATACAAGGATCATCCAGGATGATGTGCTTAATGGCAACTGCTTAACCAGGATACCCTAATTAGGGTTTCTATTTTTAGTCAAATTATCCTGGCCAATATGAACATCATCCAGGCCAATGTACTCAAAATAGAAAAACATAGAAAATCCCTCAAGTGTGTGTGTGCAAGGTTACTTAGCATCTGGATCCAATTTTATAATTGAGTCAAGAAAAAGAAAAATATTACAGACTGACTCAACCGAAATCTACCTAATCTTGAGCTGGTTTGAGTTGCATTCGATTATGTGGACCTGAGACGTTAGTAGGCAATGTAGTCATAAAAAATCATGAATGTTTTCTATGATCAAAAGTCTAATCCATAAAATCAGATTTGCAATATTTTCTTTGAGTATAGGATGCATGATGGCTTGTTAGCCTAATCTGAAGAGGCACCTCCCTATTAAAGAAAAGGGTAAATAAAAATTTAAACACCAAAAAGTGAACGTAGAGGATACCAAAAGCTTTTTGGGAAGACTCAGCTTTACACTCCTCAAATCTAACACCAAAAGAGGATGTAACAAATTTGTTCTTAATGAAAATGATAATATTGAGAATGCCGATCAGTATGAGGTATGCGAGCTATCCTATGATGAATTATTTTCTCTTTCTGAGTAAATACCATATTCATAAATAAACTGAAAAAAAGCATTTTATTTTGAAGAAAGAATTTTTAACTTTAAAAGAAGAGTATGATACTTTAATTAAAGAGCATTCAACTTTTAAAACTGAACATATTACATTAGATATGGAGCATACAACTCTTTTTAATGATTTTGATAAATTAAACAAGAAACATGTTAAATTAATAAAATCACATGAATCCTTTTAAAGAGAACATATTGAATTTGAGAAAGCAATAAAGGAGCTTGAAAAACTTGCATTAAAAAGGGAAAGCAAATAACATGAAGCATTAGTTTAATTAGGCATTGAGAAGAGTGCAACTAAATGTATATTAAAGAAAATAAGTGCACTTCAATAGAACAAACTTGGACCTATACAATCATTAAATACACAACTAAGGACACAACATGCTTCATATATCTCTAGGAAGAGGCATTATCCCTCATTTAGATCAGCGGACACATTTTTATGGGTTAAGTGTTTCTCTTGTGGCATGTTAGGACACATAACATGCACTTGCACATTACACCCTAAAAACAAATCTAATATGGAGGCCCAAAGCATTAGCATCACAGCATTGTATGAATATCATGCATACATTCAAGCATAAGGTAGGACCCAAACCCACTTGAGTTTCCAAAATTAATATTTGATTAAGCTTGTAGGTGTGCTCTCATAAGATGTTCAATGAGAGAAGATAATACATGAGCAATGGATGCAACACATAACTAGAGATTTAAAATATCTTATCCTGTTGAAGACCATGAATGAAGGAAGACCTACATCTACAGCAGAAAGGTAATAGGTTTAGATATTATTTGCAAAGTTTATAAATTGTCTGTGTTAAAATATTTTTTTTTAAAAGGATACATAAAATCTCATAAGCATTAATGAGTAGTGATAATTTTTTTCTAACATGATATTTATTTTTATAAAATATTAAAAAATATATAAAAATGTTATAATTGTATTTATTAAAAATTAATAATTTGATTTGAATTTCAATGAAGAATCAAGTAATGGTTGTAGTTAAAAAAAAAATTATAATTGATGGTTGTTTTTTAAATGATTTTTTATGAGTGAATGTTATTATTTTGAAAAACAATTTTAATAGTGATGGATATTATTTTTGAAAAAGATTTTGCTAGCTTGAAGATACTTGGGAAATCACCTAGTTTTGATTAGTTAGAAATATTCCTAAGATAGAACCTTTCAAAAAGCAATTTGTGGAGTATGAAAAGTAAAAAAGTAAATAAGTTCCTCATTCAGTCCAATTGAGAATCTACTCACAACTAATAACACTTATAAGTTTTCAAATGGATAGATTTTAACTAATTAATACAGTAACTGTAGGAAGAATATATATTGGACTTATTTTATTTTGATGATTACACTAGGTACACTTATATAACACTTTTTGAAATAAAAGTGAATCATTTGAAAAGCTAAGACATTTTTATTTTAGAAAACATGAATTTTAAATCTCTTTAATTCATAAGATTTGGTAGCTATGAGAGATAAATAATTACTGCATAGTGATAATTAAATCCAAAAAATGGTAGATAACATTACCAAAACCCCTTAATTATGACACATTTAATACACATAAGACTAGAGTAAGTTTTGTTGAGTCTAGTAAATAGGTTGTTACACCTAAGTTAATGTCCCAAGGCTACCAAAAGGGGGGTGAATTGGTATTTTAAAAATTTAAACCCTCTTTTAGAGTGTGTTGAACCGAAATGAAAATTTTTATTAAGTTTTTATAAAAAATGTTTTTCAACCACAGAGTTTTTTAAACCAAAAATAAAATGCAGAAAAGTAAAAACAGTAAAGTAAATGACACCAGATTTATAGTGGTTCGGTCTAAACCAGACCTACATCCACTCCCCAGAGGCACCCTCTGAGTATTGCACTAATACCAATAGTGACTCTCCTTTTGCACCCACAGCAAGGCGGAGAAGCCTTTACAAAACACTCTTTTCATGAAAAACCTGGTGCGGTAGAGAACCATCGTCCTTTTACACGATCCCTAGTGTTGGCAGAGAACCGTCAGTCCTTTCACACTCTCCTATTATGGGCAGAGAACCTTCCGTCCTTTCACACTCTCCTAGTGTGGGCAGAGAACCCTTCCATCCTTTCACACTCTCCTAGTGTGGGCAGCGAACCCTTCGGCTGTTCACACTCTCCAAGGGTCGGTAGAGAACCGGATCTCTTTGACAGATCTTCTCACAAGAAATCTAGAAGGAAGAAAGAAAAGAGTGAAGTAATCCCAATTCATAAGTAGAGATTCCTACCTTTAAACTCTAAGTGAAGCCTTCACGCTCCAGTGGTAGGAATCTTCCTTTGAATGCACTCTTGCACTCCCTTCTTGGCTATTCTCTCAAGAGGCACGAAGATCAAATAACAAAAAGATTGGGTGGCAGTCTAATTTGGACTATATATACAAAAGACAAGAAAAACTGCCCAAAAACTGCAAGTTTTCAATTCTGTACGCAGTTGATCATCCCGTACAATCGTGGATCATCCTGGACGATATTACTTAAAATTCTTGAAACGAACCTGTTTGTGTATGTGTATGAAATGTTTTCGTTCAAGCTGATCATCCCGTACGAACAAAGTTCGTCCGGTACGAACGGTTATTACAAGGTCGATTCCAAAAAATGCAGAAAAACCGTTCTAAGTCAGTTGTATCGTCTGGATGAAAATTGATTCGTTCGGACGAAATTTTTACAGAGACCATATCGTCCTGGACGATATTTAATTTCGCCTGGACGAAATTCTTACAGATAGCAGATTGTCCTGGACGATATTTAATTTCGCCTAGACAAAAATTTTACAGAGAGCAGATCGTCCTGGACGATATTTAATTTCATCTTGACAAAAATCTTACAGAGAGCCGATCGTCCTGGATGATATTTAACTTCGTCCTGGACGAATAGGACTTTGAAAATTTTTCTGCCCAGTTCCTATTCGTTCCATGTGATCTTAATAGGAGATAACTGTCTGATCGTCCCGTACGATCAGTATAAATTTTATATGATCTCCTTATGTGTGTGTGCATGTTTTTATTCACTCAATTACAATCACTCCCTTTCAAGTTTATTTAAAAAAAAATACAAGCTTCAAATACACAAAGTATCTCATGCTGAATTTAGATTTGAAGTCTTCATAGTTTGGAGTTAGATTTTCCTGAAATGTTAGTACAAACAAGAGGAAATACAAATCTTCTAAAATTATTAGGAGATAACTACATATTTTAACAATAATGTTTGGAATCATCAAAACTATACAAGTCGCAAAAATGTAAAGCATGCAAATAGCAACTATCTTAACAATCTCCCCATTTTTGATGATGAAAAAATAAATATTATTTGTATGATCTCAAATTAAAAAAAAATCTCCTAAGCTCCCCCTGACTTGATGAATATATGAAAATAAGGAGGTATTTTGAACCAAAGAACATAATTTTTTATTTTTTAAAAAAAAAATTTAACAAAAAAAAAAGACCAAGACAAGACCACAAGTCAAAAGACATAAAATCAAAATACAAGCATTATACAAGCATACAAACACAATAATTTCTCCCCCTTTTTGATAACAACAAAAAGTGAAGAAGAAATAGACAACAAATGTAAGTAATTATATGAAATTTATTTAAAAATTTAATCTAAAGAGTGATTGACATAAGGTATGCAATCTAAAACTAATAACATTTGGTTAATCATAGAAATTCATAGAATTTAAGAAGTGATATAACAGTGTAAGTAAGAAGAATTTATCAAAGACATGATTCAATTTAGACATTTAAGATATAGAAAATCATTACAAGAGAGATGAATAAAAATTCTATATTTCAAAGTTCAATAGAAATATAAATGAACATAAGATTAATTTGAATTAAGAGATTGAAAGAATCTTGAAAGAAGAGAATTACCACTTGTGGCGCTTTGCGCATCTTTTTCAAATTTTGGCACATTTTTGTGCATCTTTTTACATTGGGCTTATTTTGTGCCTCTTTTTCACATTTGCGAATCTTTGCGCATTCCGTTTGATTTTTATACTCTTTGTACAATTTTTCAAGAGTAATTGAAAACAATTCTTTCCAAGATCAATAATCTAAAATTTTAAATTTTTCTAAGTGCATAAATATCACTTGAGCAAAGAAATACAAAATAAGAACACATCTAAATTGCAATAATAATATTAGTTTTTATGTAGTCTAAATGAATAGACATGAAATTAAAAATTCTAATTATAACAAGTTATAAACAAATTTTAAATTTAGAAAGACTAGATTTTCTAATGAAATTAATCTTAAATTACAATTTAATTTAAGCACAATTAAGATTAAAAAGACTAATGAAATTCATAAAAACTAAACACATTTCAAAAACAAACCAAATTTAAATCGACTACAACAAATATTGATATTGATGAAAAAGATTACAAGATCATTTCATAATATCAATACAAAAAAAAAAAAGAAAAATACACTAAACTTTTAAAAATTTAACACAAACAAACACAACTAAAACAAACACTAACACAAATACAACAAACATAAAGAAAATCATCACTCATATCTCTATTCTTCTGGAGGAGGAGGAGGAATGCCACCAAATAGGTTGAAGTAGGAAGTCATCAACATAACATTGGTATTGATTTCATAAACTTCATTTCTGATACTACCAATTTCATGTTGCTGCTGCAGAAGTTGAGCATCAATTTGATCAAATCTTTGATCAAAATGAGTCTCAAGTCTATCAAATTTCTCAATCAAATTCTGATAATTTGATTGAGGTGCAGATGTTTGCTCTCCTTCTTCTTCTTCTTCTTCTTCTTCAGAAGCACTGGCAGGTGCTTTCCCTTTTTCCTCTTTGAAAATTGCTCTGAAAGAAGCATCATTGTAGTAGACCGGCTCTTCATATTCATCATCAGGATGCACTAAATTATATTTATTTTCCAAAACATAGGTAACTAAGTGTCCTAATGAAATTTTTTTTTCTTTTCTGTTCTGTATGCCCAATTTCTGAAAGTCCATAAAAGATGGTCTAAGATAAGTTGGGCTTCATCGATAGGCTTACCACTCATAATCAAAAAAGTCACAACATAAAGGAGTTGGGTAATATTGATCCTATCACTAGCTTTTGGAATAATAGAAGATCTAAGAATGTGCTGGATTATTCGAGCTTTTTTGGTCATTCCAGAAACTCTAGCAATATGATAAGTAAAGCCATTTCCTCTAATCACCCTTTTGATTTCATACCACTTGAAGGTGTTATCGTTCATAAGGGTGTGGGCTCTAAGACCTTCAGTTCTTAAGTTAAGAAAGGCACCTAAGTCATGCTTAGTGATTTCAACTTTTTGTTTGAAAAAAAAAGAACTTATAGAGGAGTGGTCGGAATTGAAACTCATATTGGCTAGGAAATAGAGAAAGGTTTGTTTGTTGTAGAGGTGGACGAGAGAAAAAATGAATCCAAACTGAGTAGAAGCAAAACGGTGCATTACCTTGAAGTTAATCTCGCTTTGAATCAGAATGCGAGAAGGTGTGATTTTAGCAGAGGCAAAACGAGGAAAGGATTCCTCATTTGCTTTTGAAAGGAAGTTTTTAAAGAAATTCCTGTGGGGTTTCTTCACTAACACATTTTGTCTCTTGCTTGAGGAGGCCATTGTCGATTTGAAGTTGAAAGGGATTGAAAGTGAGGTTTTGAGTTGTGATTGTTGAGTTAGAAACCCTTCTTTTTTAAAGAAAACGATACGTTCGTCCTGGTCGAAAATAGTTCATCCTAGACAAAAATTATCGTTCGTCTGGACGAACAAATTTCGTACAGTCGATTAAATTCATCCAAAATGTAACAGCTTTTCGTAATCAACACAATTTACGATACGTCCTTTTGTACAGACTTTTTGACTTGATCGATCGTACAGATGAAAACATTTCGTACAGATGATCAAAAGTAATTCATTTTAATGTCAGTTGAAAATCGTCCCCCGCTATGAATCGACGTCTGTTTATCTGGATGAACCAAAAGTTTGTACAGACGAACTTCACAATAAAAATTGCCTTATCCACTCAACTGCTGTATTCAATCGTCCCGACGTTTGAGGAAAAAATTTTTGTCCTGGACGATCATCAGATCGTACAGACGAACTACATTAAAAATTGTTCTCAAGACGTTTCATATTACGCAAATTGAATTTTACACACATCGTCCCGTACGAAAAATTTCGTCCTGGACGATTTCCATATTTTCTTATTCTTGAATTTTTATTAAAACAAAACACAAATCACAGTACACTTTGATAAAAGCACAGACTCTAAAAATAAAATCACACAAAACACACAAAAATAAAATCACAAAAACAAAAAATCATAAAAACATAAACTACTAAAACATAAATATCAATGTTGCAAAAACATTTTTATTTAAGCTTTTAAATCAATCACACCAAGCATTGTTCTTAATGTACTGAAAGTAACAAAGGCTAAAGGTTTTGTAAAAATGTCTGCAAGTTGATTTTCAGTTGAAACATGAGTAACTTCAATTTTTCCCTTGGATACACGATCCCTTATGAAATGATGCCTTATGTCAATGTGTTTAGTTATAGAATGTTGAATAGGATTTTTGGAAATGCAAATAGTACTAGTATTGTCACAATAAATTGGAATAGTGCCTATAGTTAATCCTAAATCAATCAACTGTTGTTTTAACCAAAGTACTTGTGCCACACAACTTCCTAATGCAATGTATTCTGCTTCTGCAGTAGATAGGGCCACTGAATTTTGTTTTCTACTAGACCATGAAACTAATGAATTTCCAATGAATTGACATGTTTCAGAAGTACTTTTCATATCCACTCTATATCCTGCAAAGTCAGAATCTGAGTAACCAATAATTTCAAATGAAGAGCTAAACTTAGGATACCAAATTTCTAAGTTCTGAGTTCCTAGTAAGTATCTTAAAATCCTTTTCACTGCTGTCAAATGTGATTCTTTTGGATCTGATTGAAATCTAGCACATAAGAAAACACTGAACATAATATCTGGTCTGCTAGCAGTCAAATAAAGTAAAGATCCAATTATCCCTCTAAATTTCTTTTGATTAACATATTTTCCCTTAAGGTCCTTATCCAACCTAATATCTTATCTAAACACTGAGGAACTCATTGGTGTACTAATAGGTTTAGCATTGTCCATTTTATATTTTTTAAGGATGTCCTTAACTTATTTAGTTTGACTAATAAATGTTCCTTCCTCAATTTGCTTAATGCTAAAGCCTAGAAAGTAATTTAAATCTCCCATTAGACTCATTTCAAATTCACTACTCATTGTTTTAGAAAAATCATCACAAAGATTTTTATTTGAAGTTCCAAAAATGATATCATCCACATAAATTTGAACAATGACTATATCCTTTCCAAATTTATTTAAAAAGAGAGTTGTATCCACACTTCCTTTTTCAAAAGATCTTTCATGTAGGAAGGTGCTCAACCTCTCATACCAAGCCCTAGGTTCTTGTTTCAATCCATATAATACATTTTTTAACTTGAAAACATGATTCAGGTATTTAAAATTTTTAAAACCTGAAGGTTGTTCTAGAAAAACATCTTCCTTAATTACCCCATTTAAAAAGGCACTCTTGACATCCATTTGAAACAATTTAAAACCTTTAAAATAGGCAAAGGCAAGTAAAACCCTAATTGCTTCAAGTCTAGCTACTGGGGCAAAAGTCTCCTCAAAATCAATTCCTTCAATTTGATTATACCCCTTAGCAATTAATCTAGCCTTATTTCTAATGACTACTCCTGAGTCATTCATTTTATTTTTGAACACCCACTTGGTTCCAACAACACTTTGATCTTTTGGCCATGAAGTTAATTCGCAAACTTCATTTCTTACAAATTAATTCAACTCTTCTTGCATGGACAATATCAAAAATTCATCAGAAAGTGCTTGATCAATATTAGTGGGTTTAATAATTAAAATAAAGGATGAATGATTGACTTCCTTGTTTAATCCACGCCTAGTTCTAACACCCTCACTCAGTTCACCTATAATCAATTCCCTTGAGTGTTTTTTAGAAAATCTCAAATCTCTAGACAAAGGGTTTTCTCTTCCAAAGTTTCTTCCAAATTTATTCTATCAATCTTTTGGGAGTTTTCCTCAATCTCATCTTCAACAACATTTGGCTCTTCCAAATATCCTGATTCATCAAATACAGTATGTGTGGTTTCTTCAATGACCAAAGTTCTTTTGTTGAATACCCTATAAGATTTTCCAACACTTGAATATCCAACAAAAATTCCTTCATCTGATTTTGGATCAAATTTTCATAATGTAGATTTTCCATTATTATGAATGAACACCTTGCAACCAAAAACATGCAAATGAGATAAATTAGGTGTTCTACCTTTTAGCAACTCATAGGATATTTTATTCAAATTTGATCTCACATTCACCCTATTCAGAACATAGCATGTAGTGCTAACCGCCTCAACCCAAAAATATCTAGGAAGTGAGTATTCTGCCAACATTGCTCGGGCGGCTTCTATTAATGTTCTATTTTATCTCTCAGCTACCCCATTTTGTTTAGGGGTTCTAGGTGCAGAAAAATTGTGATCAATCCCTTTTTCTTTACAGAAATTTTCAAATCTTTCATTTTCAAATTCTCCTCCATGATCACTTTGTATAGAAATTATTTCACTCCCTAGTTTCCATTGAATCCAAGTCAAAAAATTTCTGAATTCCTCAAAAGATTCACTCTTATGAAAAAGAAATCGAACCCAAGTGAATCTTGAGAAATCATCCACTATAACAAATCCGTATACCTTCCCTCCTAGACTTACAGTTCCTACAGGTCCAAAAAGATCCATGTGAAGAATTTCCAATGGTTTACTAGTTCTAAGATCCTTATTAGACTTAAAAGAGGACTTCACTTGTTTTCTTAGTTGACATGCATCACAAAGGTGGTCCTTAGTAAAGTCTAGTTTTGGTATACATCTCACTAAGTTCTTTTGGGTAATTCTCCTAAGGTTTTTCATACTAGAATGACAAAGTCTTCTAATCCAAAGCCATGATTCATCAGAAACAGTTTTCAAACAAAAAGCAGTAGGAGATTGAAAACAATTTAAATCTAGCATGTAAACATTGTTTACCCTTTTTCCATTTAAAACATTTTTCCCATTTAGGCTTATTATGCAGCTAGTAGGTAAAAATTTTATATTATAGCCCTTATCACATAGCTGACTTGTGCTTAACAAATTATATTTTAAGCCTTCAACTAATACCATATTGTCTATGAAAAAGTTTTTCAAATTTCCAATCATACCTGATCCAATCACTTTCTTTGTAGTATTATCTCCAAGTGTAACCTTACCTCCACTCCTGGCTTTTAGTGTTATGAATTAAGCAGTATCTCCAGTCATATGCTTTGAACATTCGCTGTCCAGGTACCATATGCTCTCACGAGGTCTTATGTGAGAGTAATCCTGCAAAAATATCAAATGTTTGACTTGGGAACCCAAACAAGTTTGGGTTCACCTTTTTGAAATTTATAATCAGATGCATGTATGGTATGTCTAGGTTTATGCATCTTAGTTCTCCACACCAAATTAGTTTTCATCTTCAAAGTGCAGGTGTGAGATATACGTCCCAAAAATCCATAATTATTGCATTTAACATTAGGAAAAGTATTCCTAAATTTTCTTCCATTTTTATTATCTTCTAAGGGATTTCTTGTATTTAGGATAATATTTAGGATTTGTAAAATCTGCAAGTTTTGGGGGTTTCCTATTATCCTCAAGAGCTCTTATTGTCAGTTTATAAAATGAATTCATTTCTTCCAAGATCTGATTTGTATAAATGATTTGATATGTTTTGCTCTCAGATTCATCCTTAAAATTTTTAAATTCTTTTTCAAGATCAGCATAGGAAGATTTTAAATTCTCAAAATTCTTATTCAAGTCATCATATTTATCAAGAAGTTTCATGTGATTGTTATCTATTAATGCATGATCTTTCCTAAGGATTTCATGTTCCTTCTTAAGCTCTTCCAATTCAAAACTTACACTAGCATGCATCTTTTTTATTTTCCTATATGCATCATACATGTGTTCAGAAACTTCAAATATTTCATCATAGGTTAAGTCACATACCTCTTCTTGATCTGATTGATCAACATTATCTTCTATCAAGCAAAGGTTGGTGACTTCTTCTTCTTTTTCAGTCTCAGATGAGTCTGAAGCTGAGTCCGCTCAGAAAGCTCTTTGAAACTTCTTTTTGCCCTTCTTTACAATTGGTTTCTTCTCAACCTTCTCCTTGCTAGAAGTGGCTTTGAGTTTTGGGCATTCAGTCTTGATATGACATGGTTTCCTGCATTCATAATAAATCACTTCATTATAAACCTTGCCATTTATGTTATAATTACCTCTATTCCATTGCTGGCGTCTCTTCTACTTCCTCTTTAAAAAGCTTCTGAATTATCTAGTCATCAATACAATATCGTCTTCATCCTTAGGTTGTGAGTGTTCACTCTCTGATTCTTCCACTTTCAGTGCAATATTCTTCTCCTTTCATGGTTCACCTGCATCAATCTTTATTTGACTTACTCCTTGCTCATAAGCAATGAGTGAACCAAGAAGATTGTCAATAGAATTAATGTTTAAATCTTTAGACTCTGTAATTGCAGTAATTTTTGCATCATAAGCAGTAGGTAAACAACGAAGAATTTTATTAACCATTTCAGCATTAGTTAATTCCCTACCAAGTGCATGCAAAGAAGTGACTATTTGTCTGAATCTCGTGTAAATGTCAGAAATAGATTCATTTGGTTTCATGCAAAACAATTCATAGTCATGTAACAAGATATTGAGTCTTGATTGCTTAACATCATTAGTCCATTCAAAAGTTATACAAAGTCTATCCCATATGTCCTTTCCACTTTTGCAAGTGAAAACCCACTTGTAGTATTAAAATTTTAAAACACAAAAGAAGCTATTCAAACATTTGGCATTTAGTTGTGCTAAGTCAAGTTCTTCTATAGTCCAATCTGCAAAAGGTATTTCTACCCTAACTCCATCAACTAATCTAGTTGGTTTTGTGTAACCTTCCTGGACTAGGATCCACATACGATAATCAAGTGACTGTAAGAAAGTAGACATATGTATTTTCCAAAAATCAAAAGGTATATTGTCAAATAGTGGAGGTCTAGTTATAGAGTAACCTTCAGGTGTGTTACGATTTCTGAATATAGCCATCTACGTTAATCAAAAAGTAGTTTAAATTTATAATTTTGAAACAAAGCTCTGATACCACTAGTTGAGTCTAGTAAATAGGTTGTTAGACCTAAGTTAATGTCCCAAGGCTATCAAGAGGGGGGTGAATTGGTATTTTAAAAATTTAAACCCTCTTTGAGAGTGTGTTAAACTGAAATGAAAATTTTTATTAAGTTTTTATAGAAAATGTTTTTCAACCACAGAGTTTTTTAAACCAAAAATGAAATGCGGAAAAGTAAAAACAGTAAAGTAAATGACACCAGATTTATAGTGGTTCGGTCTAAACCAGACCTACATCCACTCCTCAGAGGCACCCTCTGAGTATTGCACTAATTCCAATAGTGACTCTCCTTTTGCACCCACAGCAAGGCGGAGAAGCCTTTACAAAACACTCTTTTCACCACTACCCGGTGCGGTAGAGAACCGTCATCCTTTTACATAATCCCTAGTGTTGGCAGAGAACCGTCCATCCTTTCACACTCTCCTAGTGTGGGCAGAGAACCTTCCATCCTTTCACACTCTCCTAGGGTGGGCAGAGAACCCTTCCGTCCTTTCACACTCTCCTAGTGTGGGCAGCAAACCCTTCGGCTATTCACACTCTCCAAGTGTCGGCAGCGAACCAGATCTCCTTGACATATCTTCTCATAAGAAATCTAGAAGGATGAAAGAAAAGAGTGAAGTAATCCCAATTCATAAGTAGAGATTTTTACCTTTAAACTCTAAGTGAAGCCTTCACGCTCCATTGGCAGGAATCCTCCTTTGAATGCACTCTTACACTCTCTTCTTGGCTATTCTCTCAAGAGGCACGAAGATCAAATGACAAAAAGATTGGGTGGGAATCTAATTTGGACTATATATACAAAAGATAAGAAAAACCACCCAAAAACTTCAAGTTTTCAATTCTGTACTCAGTTGATCATCCTGTACGATCGTGGATCGTCCTGGACGATATTACTCAAAAGTCTTGAAACGAACCTGTTTGTATATGTGTACGAAATGTTTTCGTACAAGCTGATCGTCTTGTATGAACAAAGTTCGTCCGGTACGAACGGTTATTACAAGGTTGGTTCCAAAAACTGCAGAAAAACCATTCTAAGTCAGTTGTATCGTCTGGATGAAAATTGATTCATCCGGACAAAAATTTTATAGAGACCAGATCATCCTGGACGATATTTAATTTCATCTGGATGAAATTCTTACAGAGAGCAGATCATCCTGGATGATATTTAATTTCATCTGGACAAAAATTTTACAGAGAACAGATCGTCCTGAACGATATTTAATTTCATCGTGACGAAAATCTTACAGAGAGCCGATCGTCCTAGACGATATTTAACTTCGTCCTAAACGAATAGGACTTAGAAATTATTTTTGCCCAGTTCCTATTCATTCCATGTGATCTTAATAGAAGATAACCTTCTGATCGTCCCATACGAACTGATATCGTCCCGTACGATCAGTATAAATTTTATATGATCTCCTTATGTGTGTGTGCATATTTTTATTCACTCAATTACAATCAGTCCCTTTCAAGTTTATTTAAAAGAAAATTACTAGCTTCAAATACACAAAGTATCTCATGCTAAATTTAGATTTGAAGTCTTTGTAGTCTGGAGTTAGATTTTCCTGAAATGTTAGTACACACAAGATAAAATACAAATCTTCTAAAATTGTTAGGAGATAACTACACTTTTGAACAATAATGTTTATAATCATCAAAACTATACAAGTCGCAAAAATGTAAAGCATGCAAATAACAACTATCTTAACAAGTTTGATTAATATTCATGCTTAGGAAAATTAGTTTAATGGTATCTTAAAATTATAGCAATGTTATTTTTATATTTATGTGCATCAATTTATTTATGTTTGTGATTTTTTGTGTGTTTATTTATTTGTAAAAATTGCTTATAGAAATTTATCCAATCATCACAGATAAATAAAATTTTTGCTTACATCATATTGAACGATCCACTTTCATACTATACAATGCATATAAGTAATTATATAAACTCTGTTTAGTGAAGCAAACAACCTAAATTTACAAAATTATTGGTGATCACACTGTATAAAAACACATTTTATACTATACAATCTATGTGGCAATGCAGTTCAGACAATAATAAATTCAACTGGTTTGATCCATTATTGCATATCATACTAGATGAAACCTATTCATACATGCTAATCTATTTGGTTAGCATTCATACAACTGACCCATTGAGATGAATAAAATATTCAAAGATCATTCAGTATGATACTCAATCATAGTGTATGATTTGACCAACTTTTTGAATTATTCAGACGAGATGATTCATCTTAATCAATCTTTCTATATGATCCACTTTGTATTTTATGATTTGGATATTTTTTATAAATTTTTGGAAAATTTCTTAGTTTAATCACAAAAATATTTTTCCTTAAAGCTTTCACACCCCTCATTCCCTATCCTTAGCATCGTAATGAATAGAAAGAGGGCAATCTCCTTCCTAGAAGTACTTCTCATCCTCTAGTCGATTATATATTCTAATGCTATGATGATGAAGTAGCATATCAATGTTAACAAGTTTCCCAAATTACACCTTCACTAATCCTAAATAAAGAAAATTTGAACTACAAGATGGTGGACCTATTTGTAAGAACCACTCTTCAGTTCATTTTGAAACTTGCCTTGCCTTTCCACTTTGAACTACTCTTTAAATTTCTAAGCCAAGAAATAATTTCATAATGTACTTCTATGATCTCCTAGTTCTATAGAAGACCTATATAAATCTTTTACCTAGACTTTAATGAACTTCTACATCTTTCTACAACCTATATTAAACCTCACGTTGTATGTAACATAGGAAATAATGATTGGACTACTTTAAATCTGACTATTAGGAACACCCTATTTAGGGAACATTTATCTTTACTCAGTACCTTAGTCCAAAAATGCCCTTATCATTTAGCATGTGCTTAGAATATTAATTCTTTATAAAGGTGGAGATAGATTAAATATAAACCTATTATTATATGTTGTGACATACTTCTACATGAATTACACTGAATTTGATACAACAAAAATGCTCATTAGATACATAGATAACTTGACTACCATTGGAAATCCTAGAGCCCAACATAAGCAAAATCATACACTAGGATATATCATTGACTATATCTTAGATGTTAAGTATAACCTCATGTACCTAGCATAAGCCAAGTACTTTCCTATTTTCCACAAAAATATTACCTTCCATCTTTTATTTAAATACATACAAAGCCCATTGAGTAAAAGCTTAATTTTTATGATGTAGGGAGAGCATTACTAGTCTTAGAGGCACCAACACAGGCTCTAACACCAACACTTTCATATTAGTCACCATTCTATGATACTATGATAAAATTATTTAATCACTTAAAGATGTGATTTGAGATAAACAACTAGGATTCTACCCCTCATTAGGACCAACTATAGTGATAGTATGAGGTAGACCATGCATGAATTAGTGATCAGTTTGCTACCATCCATCACTACTTCCAACCACTACTACAACTACTTGATTAGGGTCCTTTTGAGTAGTGTGTTTTGTGCTTTGTAGTTTATTTCTCAGTGTGTATTGCGATTTGTAGTTTATTCCTTATCATATATTTTTATTTTATTCATTTCATGGTATTAATTAGTATTAGAGTTAGTTAGTAGATCTCCTTTTTGGGGATGTCAAAAGGGGAAGTAGGATGTTGTTGGTTGTATATTTTATTTTCATTAGTTCAATTTATGCTACATTATTTTCATTATGTATTGTGCGTGTGCTTTCATTTTTTATTATTTTTTTGTTATGTTATCATCAAAAATAAAAAAAGAGTTCCTCGCTATTTTTAAAGGAATCACTTAATATATTTTTTTGAAAAATGTACTTTGCAATTAAGAGAAAAGAGCTAATTACAAACTTAAAAAAATGTTCACATTCCTTCTTCAATAAAGAACAAAGAGAAGGAGGAATGTTAGCAAAAGAAGAACTATCAAAATAAAAGTTGTTATCAAAAGCCAAAGTAGCACACAAATCGGCTACCTTATTACAATCTCTATGAACATGATGAAGAATTACCTTATTGAAATTGGCTAAGAAAAGAAAATCCACCCCAATCCGATTATGAGCTTGCCAATTAGCCTTGTTCAAAGAATGTTGAATGAATTTGATAACATTGATGTTATCACCTTCAATTTTTACTCCTTTACTTTCAAGCATCCATGGTTGAATGAGTCTTCTAAGAGTTATAATAGCATCCATTTCAAGATGAGCTATATCCCAATGTATTCTTCTTTCTCCAAAAGCAATCAATAATCTCCCTTTATAGTCACTAAAGCAACCTCTAATTCTAGCACTATAAGAAGTAAGGAGAGATGCATCCACATTAATCTTAATTCAATCAAGCAGTGGAGGGTGCCAAAAAGTTTGAAACTCCCTAGGGAGATTAGCACCCCAGCTATCAATGAAAGGATTAGAAATTTTAACAGCAGAATATAAAACATTAGCTGCTAAAACAGGAATGGATATAGCAGTTTAAGGAATCACTTAATAAGAGGGAGATCTTAGTAGGAAGTTAAAATTAGTTTACAATTTCAATTAATAATTTTTATCATCATCAAAATGTTAGAGAACTTTACAGTCTAAGAGCCTGATCTTATGTTTTTATGTTAAAAATATTATTAGAATTTTGCTTAATTTTTCTTTCTCTATATATTACATATTTTTGTGTGCATCACTAACATTTCAAGTTCAGTACATCAAAGGATCATAACTCAAGAATGGATTGTATATGTTAGGCTTATTTGAATAAGTTTATAATTTTATTCTTTCTTGAGTCAATTATGATAAAACATGTATTTTATCATTGCTGTTGCAAATCTATTTTTTCATATCTTATGTTTTGATGATTGACAAACACTGGTTCTCGTGGACTGCTTGTTGCTTCTAACTTTTCAAGAATCGAAGATCGGACGATCAAAAAGGAGCCAAGTTCAGGAATGCGTAAGTTTAGGATTGAGTCAGTCTGTATATTTGTCTTTTACCTTTTGAGTCCACTTGTAATAGTCAAAGAGACTGATGCTATGTAACCCTTCACACACACACTTGAGAGACTTAGAATTTATATTTTTACTCATATCGGCCAGGACGATTTTCTGGAACGGCCTGGACGATCAGCTTAAAACAGAAAGTCTAATTAAGGATTCTTAATTAAGGTAGCCGACATTACCAGATTGTCCTGGACGATACGTGTATCGGCCAGGACGATAAGCTCAAAACAGAAAGAAGTAGCCGCCATAGTCAAGTATGGTATACTGTATTTTTAAATTATCGGCCAGGACGATCCTATGATCGGCCTGGACGAAATTCACAAATTATGCCATAATTGTTCAGGAAATCAAGGGAGTAATTAAGGATGATTGATACGATCAGATCGTCCTGGACGATCGCAGGATCGGCCGGGACGATCCAGTCAAAAACCTTAAGTTACTTCAGGACGATCAATATCGGCTAGCCCGTATCCAGGGCTATTATCAGGACGATTTTCCTCTGATTTAAACTGATCGGCCAGGACGATCGTGCTATCGGCCTGGACGATCAAGCCAATTTTCAATCGTCCTGTTTTCCATCCAGGGCGATGCTCTGGCCGATCTTCATTGATTTATACTGATCGGTCAGGCCGATGTCTATATCGGCCTGGACGATATTGTCGGCAACTTGCAATTAATGAGCTCTTTTAAAGCTCTTCTATTTAAGAGCTTTTGTTCAACGTTTTTAAAGACCTTTGGCTGCAGCCTTGACCTGAGAAGACCTTGAGGAGAGAAAGAGAGAGAGGAGAGAGAGAGAGGATCTTGTGAGGGGGAGCTTGTGAGGGGATTCACAAGGGTTGCTTCAAGGATCACTCTGCGTTGTCTTCATCTAGAGTTTCTCATCCGTGGAAAGGTCGGTAGATGTAAGGAGTTTTGCTTTTGGTTTTGGTTCTCTGCCAGCTTCAGGAGGAAGCAAAAGGAGAAAGGTTCTCTGCCTTGCCAGGGTGGCAAATAAGAGGTTCTTGTGAGGGTTTCTCTGCCTAGCCGTGGGGGCTAAAGGAGAGTCACTTTTTTGTAGTGCAATACTTGGAGGGTGCCTCCAAGGAGTGGACGTAGGTCGAGTCGACCGAACCACTATAAATTTCTGTGTTCCTTTTCTTTCTTCCGCACTTTTAAATTCCGCATTTATTTTTGTGGTGTGATTTGGTTTATACAATTTTCTTTCTTTGTAAAACGAAGTTTTTAAAATACCAATTCACCCCCCTCTTGGTTAGTTTGGGACTAAGTTCATAGGGCTTAACATCCCCATCAAACTTTCAAGTGGTATCAGAGCCTGATTCGAAAATTAAAGTTTGAAAACTTTTTGAATTTGATCCATGTCTAACTTTGGGAATCGCAACACTACGGAAGGGTGTTCTATTACCCGACCTCCTCTGTTCGATAACCTTCCTTTTGATTTTTGGAAAACCCGCGTGTCAACTTTTTTACAATCTACTGATTATCGCATGTGGATGCTTATTCAAGAAGGTTATTCTCCACCTTCTCGTGAAATTAATGGTTTTAAAACTGAAGTTGTTTTTATCGAATGGACTTTTGATGAACGAGATTTAGCCCAATTAAATGCGAAATGTTTGAATTATTTTTTCTGTGCTTTGAAATCTGAGGATTACATGCGTGTTTCAACTTGCAAAACTGGTAAAGAAATTTGGGATAAATTGTGCATTACTTATGAAGGCACTAATGAAGTTAAACAATCCCGTTTAAACATTCTCTTGCAAGACTACGAACTTTTTCGTAAGAAACCTCATGAATCGATTTCTGACATGTACACTGTTGCAAATCTACTTTTCATGTCTTATGTTTTGATGATTGACAAACACTGCTTTTCTTGGACAGCTTGTTGCTTCTAACTTTTCAGGAATCGACGATCGGACAATCAAAAAAGGAGCCAAGTTCAGGAATGCGTAGGGTTAGGGTTGAGTCAGTCTGTACTTTTGTTTTTACCTTTTGAGTCCACTTGTAATAGTCAAAAAGACTGATACTTTGTAACCCTTCACACACACACTTGAGAGAATTAGAAATTCTGTTTTTACTCCTATCGGCCAAGACGATATCTTTGATCGGCCTGGACGATAAGCTTAAAACAGAAAGTCTAATTAAGGATTCTTGATTAAGGCAGCCAACGTTAACCGATCGTCCTGGACGATACGTTTATCGGCCAGGACGATAAGCTCAAAACAGAAAGAAGTAGCCGCCATAGACAAGTATGGTATAGCATATCTTTAAATTATCGGCCAGGACGATCAGCGGATCGGCCTGGACGATATTCACAAATTATGCCATAATTGTTCAGGAAATTAAGGAAGTAATTAAGGATGATTGATACGATCATATCGTCTTGGATGATATCAGGATCGGCCAGGCCGATCTAGTCAAAAACCTTAATTTACTTCAGGACGATCAGTATCGGCCAGCCCATATTCAAGGCTATTGTCAGGACAATTTTCCTCTGATTTGAACTGATCGGCCAGGACGATCGTGAGATCGGCCTGGACGATCAAGCTAATTTTCAATCGTCCAGTTGTGCATTCAGGGCTATGCTCTGGCCGATCTTCATTAATTTGTACTGATCGGCCAGGCCGATGTCCAGATCGGCCTGGACGATAAAGTCGGCAACTTGCAATTAATGAGCTCTTTTGAAGCTCTTCTATTTAAAGAGCTCTTATTCAACGTATTTCAAGACCTTTGGCTGCTGCCTTGACCTGAGAAGACCTTGAGGAGAGAAAGAGAGAGAGAAGAGAGAGAGAGGATCTTGTGAGGGGGAGCTTGTGAGGGGTTTCACAAGGGTTGCTTCAAAAATCTCTCTGCGTCGTCTTCGTCTAGAGTTTCTCGTCCGTGGAAGGGTCGGTAGAGGTAAGGAGTTGTGCTTTTGGTTCTGGTTCTCTGGCAGCTTCAGGAGGAAGCAAAAGGAGATAGGTTCTCTGCCTTGCTGGGGTGGCAAAAAGGAGGTTCTTGTGAGGGTTTCTCCACCTAGCCGTGGGGGCTAAAGGAGAGTCACTTTTTGTTTTAGTGCAATACTTGGAGGGTGCCTCCAAGGAGTGGACGTAGGTCGAGTCGACCGAACCACTATAAATCTCTGTGTTTCTTTTCTTGCTTCCGCACGTTTAATTCCGCATTATTTTCGTGGTGTGATTTGGTTTATGTGACTTTATTTCTTTGTTTAAAAACGAAGTTTTTAAAATACCAATTCACCCCCCCTCTTGGTTAGTTTTGGGACTAAGTTCATAGGGCTTAACATCCCCATCGAACTTTCAAGTGGTATCAGAGCCTGATTCGAAAATTAAAGTTTAAAAACTTTTTGAATTTGATCCATGTCTAACTTTGGGAATCGCAACACTACGGAAGGGTATTCTATTACCCGACCTCCACTGTTCGATAACCTACCTTTTGATTTTTGGAAAATCGCATGTCAACTTTTCTACAATCTACTTATTATCGCATGTGGATGCTTATTCAAGAAGGTTATTCTCCACCTTCTCGTGAAATTAACGGTTTTAAAACGGAAGTTGCTTTTACCGAATGGACTTTTGATGAACGAGATTTAGCTCAATTGAATGCAAAATGTTTGAATTGCTTTTTCTGTGCTCTAAAATCTGAGGACTACATGCGTGTTTCAACGTGCAAAACTGGTAAAGAAATTTGGGATAAATTGTGCATTACTTATGAAGGCACTAATGAAGTTAAACAATCCCGTTTAAACATTCTCTTGCATGACTACGAACTTTTTCGTATGAAACCTCATGAATCGATTTCTGACATGTACACTAGGTTTACTCAGATTGCTACTTCATTGCATGCACTAGGAAAAGAACTTTCGAACTATGAAAAAGTTAACAAGATTTTGAGATGCTTGCCTTCTTCTTATGATGCAAAAATTAATGCAATCACTGAATCTAAAGATTTAAACACCTATTCTATTGATAACTTGCTTGGCTCACTCATTGCTTACGAGCAAGGGGTGAATCAAAGAAATCTTGATGCAGGTGAGAAGAAAAAGGAGAAAACAATTGCATTGAAGGCACACAAATCGGATTCTGAATCTTCCGGGTCTGAAAGCGATGGAGTTGCCTTCATCACAAGGCAATTCAAAAGCTTTCTAAGGAAGAAACAAAAGCATCATCAAAGTTGGAGAAAAGGTAAGGATCATAAACATACTAAAGGATCTTCTGATGTTGTTTGTTTTGAATGTAGGAAACCTGGACATGTAAGATCTGATTGTCCTACACTTCAAGATCAATCGAGCAAAGGAAAAGGTGATGAGAAAGCAAAGTATAGGAAGGACAAAAAGAAAAACCAAAGGAGCTTTTGGGCAGAATCTGGTACTGATTCTTCTGAGACTGAACCAGAGGAAGAAACTACAAACTTGTGTTTCATGGGAAAAGATCAAAGTGATCAAGAAGAGGTATGTGAACTTTCATACGATCAACTTCTTGAAGTTTTAGAAAAAATCCATGCATCATATAGGAAATTAAAGAAAACTCATGCTAGCTTGAAATTAGAATTCTTAAATCTACAAAAAGAGCATGAAATTTTGATTAAAGACCATCAAACAATTGATTCAAATCACATGACTTTACTTGATGAATTTGATGAGTTAAATAAAAATCATGGTAAGTTAGTTAAAGAGCATGATGCATTGAAAATATCACACACATCTCTTGAATCTGATTTTAAGAAGTCAAAAGAAATAGAAAAAGATTTGAGGATTGAAAATAAAGTTTTAGAAAACACAAACTTGAAGATTCAAAATGATTTAGAAGCATGTAAAAAATCTAGGATGACTTCTACTCAATTGCCAAAACCTAGAGAGAGACATTATAACTCAAATCACTTAAGAAATCCCTTTCCTGGAGTTAGATGTTTTTCTTGTGGCATGCTAGGACATATCTCACACACTTGCACAATTCATCATAGTTCACATTGGGTGTGGAGACCTAAGATGCATGTTACACAGCATACCACACATGCATTGCATTCTTCTCTTCATAAGAAGGAACCCAAACCTGCTTGGGTTCCTAAAACTAACATTTGATAATTTTGCAGGAAGCCTCTCACAAAAGACCTCGTGAGAGTATGTGGTACCTGGACAGTGGATGCTCTCGACATATGACTGGTGATGCTAGCCAGTTTGTTGTACTAGAATCCAGGACTGGAGGCAAGGTTACTCTTGGAGACAACACCACCAGGAAGGTGGTAGGAGCAGGTATAATTAGTAATTCCAAGAACCTTATGATTGAAAATGTTTTGCTTGTAGATGGATTGAAGCACAACTTGCTCAGCATCAGTCAATTCTGTGACAAAGGCTTCATCGTACAATTCTTCACAAATTCATGCATTGTAAGTTTAAGCAACAACACCATTTTGCAGGGAAAGAGGGTAAACAACGTCTATATGCTTGATTTAAATAGCATTGAATGTGCTGCTTCTTTTTGCTTAAAAACTGTCATTGATGATTCTTGGTTGTGGCACAGGAGGCTTTGTCATGCAAGTATGAAAACCCTTAGGAAAGTGACCCAAAAGGACCTAGTTAGAGGTGTCCCCAAACTTAAGTTTACAAAAGACCACCTTTGTGATGCCTGTCAACTAGGAAAGCAAATTCACTCCTCTTTTCACCCCATAAAGGACATTAGCACCTCTAGACCTTTAGAAGTCCTTCACATGGATTTGTATGGACCCATTAGCATAGCAAGTTTGGGAGGGAAAGTCTATGGTTTTGTGATTGTTGATGACTACTCGAGGTTCACTTGGACTAGATTTCTTTCTCATAAAAATGAGTCTTTTGAGGAGTTTAAAACTTTTTCTACTTGGATTCAGAAGAAGCTAGGGTGTGAGATTTTAACAATCCATAGTGATCATGGGGGAGAGTTTGAAAATGAAAGATTTGGAAATTTTTGTGAGGAGAAGGGGATTAGCCACAATTTTTCAGCCCCTAGGACTCCTCAACATAATGGAGTAGCTGAAAGAAAGAACCGGACCTTGGTGGAAGCCGCTAGAGCCATGCTTGCTGAGTATTCACTTCCAAAATACTTTTGGGCTGAAGCGGTTAACACAGCTTGTTATGTGTTGAATAGGGTGAATGTTAGAGTCAAATTAGAAAAGACACCCTATGAGATCCTTAAGGGTAGAACACCAAATCTTTTCCACCTTCATGTCTTTGGTTGTAAGGTTTTCATTCACAACAATGGAAAGTCTCACTTGGGAAAATTTGATCCTAAATCTGATGAAGGAGTATTCTTGGGATATTCTAGTGTTGGGAAATCTTTTAGAGTGTTTAACAAAAGAACCTTAATGGTGGAAGAGACAACCCATGTAGTTTTTGATGAGTCTGATCATAAGAAACATGGAATAGAAGATGATGATGTTGGAGAGATTACAAGTGGAGTAGAAAAATTGGGAAAGGGAAGTGAGCACCTAAGTAATGAAGGAGTAGAAGGAGTCACCCAAGGAATAGAAACTTTTGATGAAAGGGGAGAAACTTCACACACTTTGCCTAAAGATTGGAGATACTCTACCAGTCACCCCAAGGATTTGATCTTAGGAGACCTTTCTAGTGGAGTTAAGACTAGACATGGACTTAGGAAGGAGGTGAACCACTCTGCCTTTATCTCTATGACTGAACCCACCACCATTAACCAAGCCCTCTCTGATGAGTTTTGGATGTTAGCAATGCAAGAAGAGTTGAATCAATTTGTTAGGAATGATATTTGGGAACTTGTGGAAAGACCTAAGGGACAAAGTGTAGTTGGAACAAAGTGGGTATTTAAGAATAAAGTGAATGATTCAGGAGTGGTGGTGAGGAATAAAGCAAGATTAGTGGCTAAGGGGTACAATCAAATAGAAGGGATAGACTTTGAGGAGACTTTTGCCCCTGTAGTTAGATTGGAAGCCATTAGAGTGCTATTAGCCTTTGCTTGTTATAAAGGATTTAAGCTTTTTCAAATGTATGTCAAGAGTGCCTTTTTAAATGGGGAGATAAAAGAAGATGTGTTTGTAGAACAACCTCCAGGTTTTGAGAGTTCTCAATTTCCAAATCATGTGTTTAAATTAAAAAAGGCTTTGTATGGTTTAAAACAAGCACCTAGAGCTTGGTATGAGAGGCTTAGCACATTCTTACTAGAGAGGGAGTTTGTCAAGGGGAGCGTAGACACCACCCTTTTTCTTAAAAAAGTTGGAGATGATTTACTCATTGTTCAGATTTATGTTGATGATATACTCTTTGGATCTTCAAATAAAAATTTGTGTGATGACTTTTCTAAAACAATGAGTAGAGAGTTTGAAATGAGTTTAATGGGAGAATTGTCTTACTTTTTGGGGTTTAGCATAAAACAATTGGAAGATGGCACTTTTCTAAATCAAACAAAATACATAAAAGACATTTTGAAGAAATATGAGATGGACAAAGCCAAGCCAATTAACACTCCCATGACTTCTAGTGCCCCGTTGGATAAGGACCCAAGTGGTAAGTCTGTTGATCAGAAGAAGTATAGAGGCATGATTGGATCTTTACTTTACTTGACTGCAAGCCGACCTGACATTATGTTTAGTGTTTGTCTTTGTGCTAGGTTTCAAGCCGACCCTAAGGAATCCCACATGACTGCTATTAAAAGGATTTTTAGATACCTTTTGGGGACACAAGGATTAGGGATTTGGTACCCTAGACATAGCACTTCTTTTGAGATTATTGGTTTTTCTGACTCTGATTTTGCAGGATGCAAGGTGGATAGAAAGAGCACCTCTGGAACTTGTCAATTCATTGGATAATCCTTGGTCTCTTGGTCTAGTAGAAAGCAAAATTCTGTTGCACTTTCCACTGCTGAAGCTGAATACATTGCTCTTGGAAGTTGTGTGGCCCAAGTTCTTTGGTTGAAACAACAGGTATTGGATCTAGGAGTACATGTAAGCACCATCTCAATTTTTTGTGACAACACTAGTGCCATATGCATCTCTAAAAATCCTATCCAACATTCAAGAACTAAACACATTGACATTAGGCATCACTTTATTAGAGATCATGTGACTAAGGGAGACATTGAGTTACACCATGTGACAACTGAAAACCAACTGGCAGACATCTTTACTAAACCACTGGCCTTCGACACTTTCAGCTCTTTAAGGACCAGATTGGGTGTGATTGACATAAATGCATGAAAACTTTCTTTTTCTTTCTTTTATTCTTTTTTGTTGTCTTCTTTTTTTTTTTCATGTACCTTAGGTTTAGATCTTCACTGATATGATATCTCTTGTCTTGTCTTTAACAATTTGTAGTTAATATATTTTCATCCACTTAATCCCTAGATAGTATGAATATCTTGTGATTGTGTCTCTTTACCTAACTTAGTATTAGTGGCATAGTTTTCTTTTCTAATCAAAAGTCTATCTCAAAATAAAAGATTGCTTATGAAACTAAGATTCTTTCTAAAGCTTGCTTAAGCAAATCTATCTTATAATTACAATGATTAAAAGTTTTTTTGTCACCTCATGATCCCTCGTTACTCTTGTCTTCAATTATTAATCCTGCTTGTGGTAATTCTTCCCTATGTTAGAGAGAGAGCTCCTATTCTCTAATATCTGAGAAGATATATTCACAACTAAGTTTTTTAAAAGAGTCTAAAAGGGAATCTAGCTTGCAAAAATAAAAAATTTGGCCAATGATGCCAACAAAAGAAGCGCAAAGACGCCAAAAAATTGAAAAATCTATAAAAGGATGCGTAAAGCGCCACAACATTGACAAGAGGCATAAAATGAGCCCACTCAAAAGCAAGCTATTCTCTCTTTTTATATCTTTTAGAACTTAGAAGTTTTGATTCTCAAAGGCTTGATCTCGATTATCATTCGATTGTGACAAATCTACCTCATTGTTTTATGGAGATATTTTCCTTATGCCAAGTGGTGGGTAGATTCTTTTTCTCATATCCAATTAATTATTTGAGTTAGGTTATTGATTTCAAAAGACGATCCTACCCTAAGACAACGTTTTTGGCTAAGGGTAAACCATGAACGGATATTCTCCTATTCTATAGATTAAATAAGATTGGTAACACATTAACTCACAAATTTTTAAATCAATCACATGAAATACTATATCATTGATGTGCCTTGATAAAAAAAAAAAAAAAAAAAAAAAAAAAAAAAGAGGGTAACTCTTTTTGGCTTTCATGTACCCTCCTTTTTGATATGTCAAAAGGGGGAGAAGTTTATGAGGTTATTTTTTAATGGTTACTATTAAAACTTTTTATCGTGTTTTGTCATCATCAAAAAGGGGGAGATTGTTGCAAATCTACTTTTCATGTCTTATGTTTTGATGATTGACAAACACTGCTTTTCTTGGACAGCTTGTTGCTTCTAACTTTTCAGGAATCGATGATCGGACAATCAAAAAAGGAGCCAAGTTCAGGAATGCGTAGGGTTAGGGTTGAGTCAGTCTGTACTTTTGTTTTTACCTTTTGAGTCCACTTGTAATAGTCAAAAAGACTGATACTTTATAACCCTTCACACACACACTTGAGAGAATTAGAAATTCTGTTTTTACTCCTATCGGCCAGGACGATATCTTTGATCGGCCTGGACGATAAGCTTAAAACAGAAAATCTAATTAAGGATTCTTGATTAAGGCAGCCAACGTTAACCGATCGTCCTGGATGATACGTTTATCGGCCAGGACGATAAGCTCAAAACAGAAAGAAGTAGCCGCCATAGACAAGTATGGTATAGCATATCTTTAAATTATCGGCCAGGACGATCAGCGGATCGGCCTGGACGATATTCACAAATTATGCCATAATTGTTCAGGAAATTAAGGAAGTAATTAAGGATGATTGATACGATCATATCATCCTGGACGATCGCAGGATCGGCCAGGCCGATCTAGTCAAAAACCTTAAGTTACTTCAGGACGATCAGTATCGGCCAGCCCATATTCAGGGCTATTGTCAGGACGATTTTCCTCTGATTTGAACTGATCGGCCAGGACGATCGTGAGATCGGCCTGGACGATCAAGCTAATTTTCAATCGTCCAGTTGTGCATTCAGGGCTATGCTCTGGCCGATCTTCATTAATTTGTACTGATCGGCCAGGCCGATGTCCAGATCGGCCTGGACGATAAAGTCGGCAACTTGCAATTAATGAGCTCTTTTGAAGCTCTTCTATTTAAAGAGCTCTTGTTCAACGTTTTTCAAGACCTTTGGCTGCTGCCTTGACCTGAGAAGACCTTGAGGAGAGAAAGAGAGAGAGAAGAGAGAGAGAGGATCTTGTGAGGGGGAGCTTGTGAGGGGTTTCACAAGGGTTGCTTCAAGGATCTCTCTGCGTCGTCTTCGTCTAGAGTTTCTCGTCCGTGGAAGGGTCGGTAGAGGTAAGGAGTTGTGCTTTTGGTTCTGGTTCTCTGCCAGCTTCAGGAGGAAGCAAAAGGAGATAGGTTCTCTGCCTTGCCGGGGTGGCAAAAAGGAGGTTCTTGTGAGGGTTTCTCCACCTAGCCGTGGGGGCTAAAGGAGAGTCACTTTTTGTTTTAGTGCAATACTTGGAGGGTGCCTCCAGGGAGTGGACGTAGGTCGAGTCGACCGAACCACTATAAATCTCTGTGTTTCTTTTCTTGCTTCCGCACGTTTAATTCCGCATTATTTTCGTGGTGTGATTTGGTTTATGTGACTTTATTTCTTTGTTTAAAAACGAAGTTTTTAAAATACCAATTCACCCCCCCTCTTGGTTAGTTTTGGGACTAAGTTCATAGGGCTTAACATCCCCATCGAACTTTCATACACAAGGTTTACTCAGATTGCTACTTCATTGCATGCACTAGGAAAAGAACTTTCAAACTATGAAAAAGTTAACAAGATTTTGAGATGCTTGCCTTCGTCTTATGATGCAAAAATTACTGCCATCACTGAATCTAAAGATTTGAACACCTATTCTATTTATAACTTGCTTGGCTCACTCATTGCTTACGAGCAAGGGGTGAATCAAAGAAATCTTGATGCAGGTGAGAAGAAAAAGGAGAAAACAATTGCATTGAAGGTGCATAAATCGGATTCTGAATCTTTCGGGTCTAAAAGCGATGGAGTTGCCTTCATCACAAGAAAATTCAAAAGCTTTCTAAGGAAAAAATAAAAGCATCATCAAAGTTGGAGAAAAGGTAAGGATCACAAACATGTAAAAGGATCTTCTGATGTTGTTTGTTTTGAATGCAGAAAGCCTGGACATGTGAGAACTGATTGCCCTAAGCTTAGAGATCAATCAAGCAAAGAAAAGGTGATGAGAAAGCAAAGTCTAGGAAGGACAAGAAGAAAAACCAAAGGAGCTTTTGGGCAGAATCTGGTACTGATTCTTCTGAGACTGAACCAGAGGAAGAAACTACAAACTTGTGTTTCATGGGAAAAGATCAAAGTGATCAAGAAGAGGTATGTGAACTTTCCTACGATCAACTTCTTGAAGTTTCAGAAAAAATCCATGCATCATTGTTGGTGGAATTTTGGAAAACAGGTTTTGAAAAATATTAGTTTTCTTTGGGGATTTTAAGATTAAGGTTGAGTTCCAATTCTAAGGTCGAATCAACTCGTTAGAAAGAGTATATCATCCCGAAGGATTAAAATAAACTTTCATAGCGGTGTTCAAACTTAGAATTATGTAAACTCATCTTGAATGTTATGATCGGGTTCTAAGAAGAACTTTATATGGCCCCGAGGGGACAAAGTATAGTTCAACTAAGTACCCAATTACAATATTCAAGAAACATGATCGTCGCATTCGCATCCAAAGCCTTATCGAAGAAGGATGTATCTCCCCAAAGGGAAATGAGACCATTCAACGATAATCCTTCTAATGCAACTATGACGATCATTATTTAACTTTTCCCAAAGAAATCTAATGAAGTTTTAGAAATTGAGTTTTCTTTAAAATCAGGTGTGTGTGGGGTTCCAAATCTCCTACGAGCGCAAGCCCTCGTAGTTAATTACATCGTAGGGAGATAAAATCTCCTACGAAAACTCTCGATTAAAATAATGACAGAATTTTATTTAGAGTTTCTAGGAGTGATATCAAAGTATGAATAGAATTATTGGAAAATCAAAAGGGAATGGATCAAAATTGAGCAGTTATTAACGGAGTTAAAGGAGGAGAGGTAGGGGACACCTTGAGATTCCAGAACCATCCGGAAGTGTCTCAACTTAATCTAAGTGTTGGGCTTTATGTTTTGGACTGAAATGATATTTAATTAGAGTTGAGTATTTTATTAGAAATTTGGGATTAGATTCCCGAAGTTTGGGGTCTTATAATCAAAGATCTGCCCCGGATCCTAAATCTATTTTGGACACTGGACCACAGTCGTCCGATCCTAACTAATGCAGTGCAAGGTCTGGACTTACCCCAGTCTGGATTGGGGAGCCAACTAACCACCTAATCGATTTAAAATACATGAATCCGGTCTTTTTTATGAAAGAGTGGTAGGGACGTTGTAATTAAAGTTTTGGAGAGTTGGGGCCAACATCTAGAGATTCTCTTAATTGGCCCCTTTGACTTATGTTGGGTGCTAAAATGCTAAGGACTATGAAATTAAAATTTTGACTCTTTTAATTTGTATCTAATGCAATGCATGCTGGTCGACAACTTCTAAATCAAGTGTGCTTGAAATTTTAAAAACAGGCTTATAAAATATTTTTTTTAGAAGACTGGACTTCCCCAGGTCCGGCACCTCGTCCTCATAGGTCAGACTATCCGGACTCTACCCGCAGGCGGGGAAGGGTCTAAAACAAGGGAAGAGTAATGCAAAAATATGCATGCGACCCCAGGGTCGATCCCCGGCTAATTTCCTAAATCCGTTATCTTTCTATGTTATTTAGACTCACTAAAATTTTAGACTTTTAAAATTATGAGTAGAAAACTTTCACACCCTCACGAGCCTCACGTATCCAGGCGAAAATAAAGAGCGGCATGCAATCGCCAAAAAACTAGTAAAAACAAGTAATCCTAAAGGCAATCAAATCATCAAATCAAATACAAATTAATTAATAAATGTCCATAGGCAGAATTGCCTTGCTTATTACAAACCAGAATATTGCAGAAAGTAAAGTGGTCGGGCACCACTGACAACAACCCGGATTCTAAACCTAGTAATGACGCAAGTTATTTTGAGTGGGATACTCTCAATCTTCAAATCTTCAAATCTTCAATTTCATTCTTCTTTGGACTCTTTTTCTTCAATCTTCTTGGAATCTTCGTAGCAGATTACCCAAATGGATAAGAGGGCACTCCCCTCTAAAGGGGAAGGCCACTCTTTCCTCTTTGGGTAAGGAAGAGGTATGATCCAAATTTGGATTTCCAAATGGAAAAGGAATGTTCCCTAAAGGGGTTTCCTTTCCTCTTTGGAATCCAAGCTTTGGATCTATGTATCCCAACTCAAAATCAACTTTCACAACACTTGACACTTACACAAATTACATTGATATCAAAATAAAAATCTAGACTCACCTGCAGGGTTATCCTAAGCAATTAATATATAAAAAGCAGTTATTCCCAAGCAGTTGTATATGAGCAGAAAAGAAAGTAAACACACTGGCCACGCTCTTTTTATGATTTGGGGGCTTTAGCAGCTGAAGCACCTGTGCAAAGAATTTATAATATTTATGCATTTTTTTTTTATTTGCCCCCTTTTTATATTGCCCTTCATGAGCGTAGCCACTTGCAGAAAACTGTGTCAACCTCCAGATCGTACCTAACCTAAGGGTAATCTAGTCGCCAAACACATCAGTCCATCCACAGAGTACAGAAAAAGTAAGCAGACAGAGCAAAGCAATTTCATCCACAACATGCAGTGAAAACTACGAAAAACCCGGCACACAGCAGTAAAGTAAACACCGGCCTATCCTAGATCTAGAGTTGGTTGTCTTAGCACATCATCTAAAGTGTGTGAGAAAGGTTGTGTGGCTGGGGTAGATCCTAAAATGGGTTATTAGTTAAAGTTGTCTAAAAGTTTGGATTTGTTAAGGCTTAGAAGGTGATTTAAATTAAAATTTAAATATTAATGAATTAAGAATTTTAATTAAACATATTTTAAAAGTTAATTGATTGCTACCTTTGTTTCACACCGAGGCCGTGAAGTTTATTTCACCTTCCTTGGGGCTAAGCTAATAGCCTCGTAGGCCTGGGTTACCTAGTAGCAATCGGGGTTGATTAAGTTATTTAAATTGGTTAGAATTAAAAGAGTGGATTAATATAAAGAAATGAGTTAGTTACTGATTTTAAAAGCTTGATTAATTTAAGTTTGCCATTAATTGATTCGTGGCGTTGTGCCATCAGGCTCGAGGAACCAGCCTCCTTAGGACACTTAGCCCCGCAGCCCGGAGTAGTCCAGCCGATAAACCAAACTAATGTAATTGAATTAGAGGTTTTAAAAGGTTACATAATTAATGATTAATCTATTTTAAAGTTTAACACCCCTTAGAATCCATTCGTGGCGTTGTGCCACCAGGCTCGAGGAACCAGCCTCCTTAGGATACTTAGCCCCGCAGCCCGGAGTAGTCCAGCCAATAAACTTCATCTATAGGATGGTTGTTGTGTTTTAAAAGGTTTGTTGAATGTTTTAAACATTAAGTTAACATTTTCTGGAATTTTAGAATAACTTTGAGTTTTATGAATTTTTGAATATTTTAATGATTTAATTAAAGGGTTGAAAATTGACTTTTTGATTAAGCCCAAATTATGGAATGTTTGTATTTTATTAAAACACTAGACCTTACTACAATCAGTTAGAAGGTAAGTACGTTGAGATTGGAATTTTCTACATTTTATTACAAAGGTTTGAAGTTTTGAACTAGTTTTGACTTAAAGTTGACCGTTTTGTTGACTTTTTAAAATATTGCAAATTTCTAGAATTTAATATTTTTAATAAATAGTAGACCTTATTAGGAATTGAATGCAAGTGAGTTTGGGTGATTTGGATTTGTTTAGAATTAGTTATGGATTATCGAAGTTTGGGCATTTTAATGAATTTTGGGAATTTCTTAATTAGAGGGCCCCTTCTGTGATTTTGCTTCAAACAAATTCCCAATCTCTTGAAAACAGCTCCAAAGGTCAGAAATAACCTAAGGAGGGATCCCTAAATGTTTGGGAGATTTTGGGATTTTTTAATTATTATTAATTAATTATCTTAATTAAATATTAATTTTCACTTAAAATTTAATTAGGGTTTAAATTGCTGTCAAATCAAGGGGCTTGCAATTATCATGGATTAAGGACCAGATTCTGGTCAGTTTGAGGGTTTATATGTAATTTTTGGATTTAAAATGGACTTATTACATTTTTTAGAAGTTTTAAAGGCTTAATTAAGGGTTTAAGACTTAGAAAATTAATTAATGGTCTTAATGATTTCAAAAATCAGTAAAATAAATTGTCTAGGGCTAAGAATGTCACTAAGTTTGAATGGTTCAAATTTCAAGTCAAATGGACATCAATTCTAAGCACAATAAATTTTCTAAGTTTTCTACTCAAAGTTCCTAATTATTGTCCTTAATTGTGTCACTAGTTTTGAATAGGTTTAAATCAAAGTTCCTCTAACCCTTTGAGTAAGCATGGCATGCATATACAAATAGCAAGCAAACAAGTCCTTAGATCTAGGAGAACCTAGGCTAGGTGGTGTGTGCACCTTAAGCATGCAATTAACTAATTAACATAATTAAGACAAAATTAGTGAATAATCAAGGAATGATTATCCACTAATCATCCCTTTATTTCTATTCAAACATGGTCATCCAACATTTAAAATCTCAAGTGACTCCTTAAACACTTAAAGATTTACATATATATAGTCTAAAAATATATTTTAAAATATATAAATATAAATGGATAAATATATATATATATATATATATATATATATATATATATATATATATATATATATATAAATATATATTATAAAATAATTAAATATATTATTAAAATACATTTTGATGAGTTGAAAGATCCACTGATCTCCAGAGAAGTTTGATAATAATAATAATAAAAATAGATTTTTTTTTAATTTTCAAAATATTTAATATTTAATTAAATATAAAAAGGGTTAATATGCTTCAATAGTTCTAAATACTATCAAAATCCAGTCAAATAATATTGAAAATTTTTCTGGAGATCAGCCATGCACTCAAAAACATGCATGTCAAATTTTAGATAAAAATAATTTATATATAATTAATTAAAAATAAAATACATATTTTTGTATTTTTTAAATTACTAATAAAATAATAACCAAAAGAGTTTGATTTTATTTTTAAAATAAACTAGATGAAATTATGAAAATTTTGATAAATTATACTCATTTTTTTGTTTTGTATTTAATTTACCATGATTTTTTAAAGTTTCTGTAATTAAAACTAATTAAAACACATTTTCCTTAATTAAACGGCGGCGGTCAGACACGCGGCACGCTCGGATTGGCGGGATCGAAACCGCGTGACGGCGGGGACACGCGTTGGCCGCGGGCCGCTTCACGCGGTTTCCACTTAACCACGTCAGCGGCTCATGGCAGCCGTTGGATTAACCGCGGGTTCGATCTAACGGCTAAGATCAGATCCCGCGGTTCGATCTCACCAGGAGAAGATCAAACGGCAGAGATTTGATCCCGCTGTTCCGAATGGACGGCCCTGATCTCGCCGGTCGATCGATTGAACACTAAACCAAATACACGGTCGAACCAAAGCGCGGAACGGCAAGATCTAGACCGTTGATCGCGTGATCAACGGTCTAGAAAACGTACATCTGCAGCGAACTGCGAATGACGCCCTAGGATCCGTTTTTTGGTTCGTTCTTTCGATCGGGTGGACCAAATCACTTGAAATTTTAAACACAGAGAGTAGGCATGAACAGAAATAATGGGGAAGGATTTGTTTCAGCCAAAACCCTAAGAACATAAAGCTATTTAGATCTAACTAATGTGAACTAGATCTAGGGTTTTAAGGAGTTATACCATTAGATCTTCAAAATTTCTGGATGGATGAGCTTGTAGACTGTCCAAGTGAAGATCCCCAGCACGAACCCGAGCTCGAACACGTCTGCTATAGGCTTGGGACGGTCTAGGTGGTGGGCTCGCCGGAGAACTCACCGCCGGTGACGTGCAACCACTTGGATTTTGTAGTGGGGAGGTAGAGGAGGCTCTGGAGATCCAAAACGAATTGAGAACTCGCTCTGGGAGGCTAGGGTTAGTGAGAGAAGATGCTTTGATCCAATGCTTCAAAAATTCCCTTTTTCCCTATTCAAGCGGCCTGGGCTGGATTGGATGGCTGGGATCGACTCCTGGACTCTCCAGATGATGCCACCTGTCCCTGGGAAAGCTGGAAGGCTGCAGAAAGGGCTGGACATGCCTCATTCCCATTGGGTGGACTTGGGATGAGTGGAGGGGAACATTGCCACTTATGGCTAAACAAGGGGTGGAGCTCGGTTAGGGAGCCTATTAGGGAGCTTTAGGGCACAAATAGGTCGGCCTAAAGCAGCTTAAATCAAGGGAAAGGGGCTTAGCATGTGATAAAGCTTTCTAGAAGGGTTTTAGGCTTGAGTTTGACCAGGTTGACCAGTCAACAGGTCAAGGCTGGTGATGTGGCATGAAGGGAAGTAGGGGCAGCCAATGGGAGATCCTCCATGCCTAATCTCACACTCCTTGAAGTTAAATAGAAGGTTTGACCAATTCAAGGAGGGATTTAGGGCTTTGTTGACTTGGTTTGACCAGTCAACCAGGTCAAGGTTAGTGATGTGGCACTTAAGGAGGGAGAGGGATATTTGAAATGGTTCAATCAAGGGTCAAAGGTCAAAGTCAAGGCTAGAAAGGATGGGAACAAATGCCACCACAATTTTGACCAAGGATTGAGGGTTGACTTAGTCAAACCAAGTTGGGTTGAGCTCAAAATGGGTTTAGAAATATTCAAGGCTTTGAATAGAATGATTTCAAGGGTTTGAAGGTATTGACGTGGTTAAACAGGTTGAAATGGTTCATTTGAAACCATAAGGGTCCATTGGGTCAAACCATGTTGACTGGGTCAACCAGGTTGATCCAAGGGGTGAGTCATGGCTGGATAAATTTGAAATGATATTTGAAAATCATTGGAGGTGGTACCCAAGTATGGGGAGGTCAATTTGATCAAAATCCCTATTTGAGCCCCTAAGGGCCTGTTTGGTCAACCTGGGTTGACTTGGTCAACCAGGTTGACCCAGGGTCTGGGTTTGGGCTCAACAGGTTTGAAATGATATTTTAAGTTCAAAGGAAGTGGTTGGATGGCCTAAAGAGGTCATTTGGGTCAAAACACATGTTTGGACCCTTAAAGGGCCTCTTGGGTCAAACCAGTTGACTTGGTCAACCAGGTTGACTCAAGGGTTGGAAATGGGTTCAAAAGATTTGAAATGACATTTGAAATTTGTCAAAGGTGGTTGCATCCCATTTGGAGCTCATTTGGTTTGAAATCCCTAATTGAGCCCCATGGGGGCGTTTTGGTCAATTTTGACCTATTGGTCAACTATGGTCAAAAATGGGTCTGAAAAATGCAGTTTACTGCTCAATGGGTTAAAATCAAGGGTCTGGAAGTGATTGGAGGCTTGGATAAGGGTTCCAAGGTCAAGATCTCAAAGGGGTTAGGCTCAGTGGCATAGGCTGTAAATATTTGAAGGTTTTACAGCCTTTGAATTTTAATTCAGATTCTGGGGTTAGAGACCTCAGAATGAGCTCAAAGTTGGAGGGTAACCTCTAGAGACATGTCTTATCACTTTCCAAGTGATAAACCCTGAATCAGAGATCATTTGACTGGGTTTTGAAATGTTTGAAAAATCTCTGAAAAGGGTGATTAGGACAGGGCCTCTAGAGTTTGGATTTGAGTCTGAATTCTGGGTTTGGATTTGATTTGAAGTTTGAATTAATTTGGACTTGAATTGGATGGAGTTTGAGATTCAAATTGATCACAGGTAGGAATCAAATTGAAATTGGAGTGGATTAAATATAGGAATTGATTTAAAATTGAGGTTGATCAAGGGTGGAGTTTGATTTGAAGTTGGAGTGATCCTAAGGTATAGAAGAATTCTAAGATCTAGGATTTAAGGGAATCCTAGGCTCTAGAATAGGCTCTAAGGTCTTGGATCTAGAAGGATCCTGAGGTCTAGAGTGGATCCTAGGGTCTAGGATTAAATCTAGATTCTGGATGGGTCTTAGTGACCTCATACAAAAATGAGGTCAACAAATGGACCCCCAATGTGTGTAGTAGAAGGAACTTCTGCTGCGCGCATTGGCGTTGACCGAATGGAAGTAGAATTCTGAAAGTGAAGGGGAGATCATCTCCCAACCTCAAGCCTATAAAATGCTAATGGAAGGCTTACACCTATTGGATAAGGAAAACTGGTAAAACCAAGGTAGGGAATACCTAACCTTGGGTCTAAGGAAGGGCATCACCCAACCTTAGGCCTATAGGATGCTGATAGAAGACTTACTCCTAATAGGCAGATTAACTGGCAAACTAGGATGGTGCCACGAAGGGCGTACTCCACCACTAGCGAATGGTCATGTGGGGAGGAAACTTGCTCCACACAGAGGACCTCAACTGGCAAACTAGGATGGTGCCACGAAGGGCGTACTCCACCACTAGCGAATGGTCATGTGGGGAGGAAACTTGCTCCACACAGAGGACCTCAACTGGCAAACTAGGATGGTGCCACGAAGGGCGTACTCCACCACTAGCGAATGGTCATGTGGGGAGGAAACTTGCTCCACACAGAGGACCTCAACTGGCAAACTAGGATGGTGCCACGAAGGGCGTACTCCACCACTAGCGAATGGTCATGTGGGGAGGAAACTTGCTCCACACAGAGGACCTCAACTGGCAAACTAGGATGGTGCCACGAAGGGCGTACTCCACCACTAGCGAATGGGGGTCAGGATGGTGCCACGAAGGGCGTACTCCACCACTAATCCCCAGGTGAAATGCCAGGGTGGTGCCACAGAGGGCGTACTCCACCACTAGCGGGTCTAATCCTAAGGGAAGGAAAGACCTAGCCTTAAGGAAAAGGCGAAGAGCGTTAAAAAAACAAACAAACTTAAAAAGAAAGGGTAGAATCAATTTGTAAATCAAGAAAAGGAAGTTTTATTAATTGATAAAATGAGCTACATCAAGCATAGTATTTCTTAAGGAAACGCCCATAGACAGGTAGCATCAGGTGATTCCCTTTACAATCTACTAACTGATACGAGCCTCCTTCGTAGACAGTCTCTATAACGAAGGGTCCTTCCCACGTAGGTTCAAATTTGCCTCCCAGCTTCCGATGGGCCAAGATAGGCCTCCGAAGGACCAATACCAAGTCTCCCGCTTGGAAGGTCCTAGGTCGCACTAACTTATTATGGGCTTGAACCATACGGGATTTATACAACTCTAAACTTTGTTGAGCTTGGAGACGTCGCTCTTCAAGGCCTTCGAGTTCTTCCAATCGTAGTTTTGCATTTTGTTCATTGGTAATTTGATTCTGAACTGCAATTCTAAGCGAAGGGATTTGTATTTCCAAGGGTAGAACAGCCTCAGATCCATACACCAGTGCAAACGGGGTGGATTGGGTCGGGGTTCTATAAGTGGTACGATAAGCCCACAAAGCTTCCACCAACCGCTCATCCCACTGCCGTTTGTTATCATCAAGGGTCTTTTTGACAATTTGCACCAAGGTTTTGTTGAAGGCCTCGGCCAATCCATTCACCCGAGGGTAATAGATCGTCGAATATCTCCAATCAATATTATGGCGCCTTACCAAACTATTGATTTTTGTAGACTTGAATGCGGACCCATTATCGGATATGATTCTGCGGGGTACGCCGAATTGATATACAATATGGTCACGAAAAAATTTTAAGACATGGTGTGATGTTACGTTTCGTAGGGGAATTGCTTCCGCCCATTTTGAAAAGTAATCAGTCGCTGCTAATATGAAACGATGACCTCTCGCAGGGGGAGGGTCAATTGGCCCAATGATATCCGTACCCCAACTCTCGAAGGGCCACGAGGCTATCGTAGGGTGTAACATATTAGGCGGCTGATGTAAAACCACACCATGGACCTGACATTGATGACAGTACTTTGCAGTATTCATGCAATCGTCAATCATCGTAGGCCAATAATATCCAAGTCTCTTAATCTTTAATTTCATTTTTGGACCCGATTGATGTGCACTGCACAGTCCTGAATGAACTTCATTAATAATTTTCTGGGCTTCTCGCTTGTTCAAACAGCGCAGCCACATGTGATCGAAAGACCGACGGTACAACAGATCGTTAACTAGTGCGTATGATAGGGCACGTTTCTTAATCTGGTTGGAGAGTGATTTATCGTGGGGAAGCTTCCCTTCTTGAAGGTAATCGACTAAGGGTCGTCTCCAATCGCCTTCTTCGTCAGTTGTCGAAGAGGCAGAAAGGATCTGAAGGGGAGTCTTACTAATGTGTTCCAAATCTATAAGGGAGAGGGTCTTACGACCCTGTATCTCTATAGGGATGGAATCCTCCTCAGGACATGCAAATTCCTTTGCAAGTTTCGCTAAGGCATCCGCCGCAGAATTGCTTCCACGGGGAACCCTATACAAAGTAGCAATAGGGATTTGTTCCAACAAGTGAAGCGTGTACTGGTGATATCTTAGGAGATTCGGATTCAAGACTTTATAAGTTCCGGCGACTTGGTTAATAACCAGTTGGGAATCTCCAAAGATTTTAATCTCTTTAATCTCCATTAGAATTGCAAGTTCCAAACCAGTTATAAGAGCTTCGTATTTAGCTTCGTTGTTTGTGCAAGGCTCCGACAAGTGGTAGGAAAAATGCATCATTCCTTTTTATGGTGTAATAAAGATTAGACCGACTCCAGCCTTTCCAGGAATTACAGATTGTTGAGTGGCAATCCTACGGGAGGATGCTGCCCCATCAAAATATAATTCCCAGATAGCCTCGCCAGATTCCCCCAAACTCATGATTTGTTCATCGGGTAAGTCATCATTCAGAGGAGAATCTGCTGGCAGCGGGTGTGCTGCCAGAAAGTCGGCAACAGCTTGTCCTTTCACAGCACGAAGAGGAGTGAAAGTAATCTCAAATTGCAACAATATCATAGACCAACGGGCTAAACGTCCTGACAACGTAGGTCGGGTCATAAGATATTGCAAAGGATTAACTCTCGAAATCAGACTGATTGAGTGAGAGAGCATGTAATGCCTCAGTTTCTGAGCTACAAAAACTAAGGCAAGACAATGCTTCTCAATTGACGGGTATCGAATTTCAGTAGGAAGGAGTCTTCGACTAAGGTAGTAGAGAGCATTCTCTTTTCCTTCATCGTTAACTTGAGCTAACAGGGCACCTAAAGACTCATCTAGAGCTGCGGTGTAGAGGATTAATGGCTTTCCGGGAATCGGAGCTGCCAAGACTGGCGGGTTAGAAAGGTATTGTTTGATATCGTCAAAAGCATTCTGACACTTCTCGCCCCATACGAATTTAGTATCCTTTTTCGCAAGGACAGAAAAGGGTTGACATCTCCCGGAAAGATTAGAAATAAACCTCCTTATATATGCCAATCTACCTTGTAGAGACCTTAACTGAGTAAGGCTCTTAGGGGACGGCATATCTAAGATGGCTTCAATTTTAGCAGGATCTATCTCAATTCCGCGGTGCCTTACTACGAATCCTAAGAATTTTCCCGAAGCGACGCCGAAGGCGCACTTCAAGGGGTTCATTTTCAAATCGTAGCGGCGCAACCGCTCGAAAACAACTCTTAAGTCATACAGGTGAGCCTCTTTAACCTTGCTCTTGACAACTAAATCATCAATATAATATTCAACTTGATTATGAATTAAGTCGTCAAAGATACGGGTCATGGCCCGTTGGTAGGTTGCTCCGGCATTCTTTAAGCCGAATGGCATTACCTTATAACAAAAGATTCCAATAGGGGTTCTGAACGCCATATTTCTCTCATCTTCAGGGGCCATCTTGATTTGGTTATAACCCGACGAGCCATCCATGAAGGAGAAAATAGCATGTGAGGAGGCAATGTCCACCATGAGTTCTGGTATTGGTAGGGGGAACTCATCCTTAGGGCATGCCTTATTCAGATCCCTATAGTCGACACAAATCCGAATCTGGCCATATTTCTTTCGAACTGGCACGACGCTGGCCACCCAAGAGGGGTATTGTTTCTCTCGAATGAATCCAGCTTCTGCCAATTTCTTAACTTCAGAAACGACTTGTTGCTCAATCTCTAAGCGCATGCGTCGAGGAGCTTGTTTAACAGGGATGACATCATGCCGAACCCCAAGTTTGTGAACTGCTACCTCAGCAGGCAAACCTGGCATTTCATCATATGTCCAGGCAAAGCAATCCCTGAACTCGAATAACAACTGGATTAAATCTTGGGTTTCACCCTCGCTCAACAAAGTACTTATGAAAATCGGACGGGGGTCATCATCGTTTCCCAAGTTAATTTCTCTCAACTCATCGACTGTCGACTTAATTTCCTCTTCAAATTCAGGGGGTGCATCCCGAACTTGAAGATCATCGGGATCGTCTAAAGTCTCCAAACAGAGTCCATCCAAAGGACAAGGAGGATCTGTAGGGACATTTGGAGAATCGAGGTGGTCAGTTATCATTAGGCAATACTCATCATCATCGAATGAACTAACTGTTCCAAAGCCAATGCCACTTGTTGGATTTTTATTTATTTTTGTTTGCCAAATATTCTCGTGGTATCTAGCTTGACCCTTAGTCCATCGGTATGGTATAGAACCTTTAGAAAAAGTATTTTTTACACAAACAGGGAAGTAGCCGAAAGGTAATTCCATTAATTCATTAAAATCTGCCTCCTCAAGGGTTACATCACCTTCGTCCCTTGCGGAGGAGGAGCCAGGAAAGAATTTCTGGACTTTCTTAACATCACCATCCAAGTTGGGGGCCACTTTAACTTCCAACCCTACAACCCTGCCTGCCGACAGTGGGGTCAGAGAAAGGGCCTCAATCCTTCTAGTGAGCTTTTCATACATTGTTAATTCGGGCTCGTTATTTTTAACTTTTAAAATATCTACCTCAGGGTCACTGTCCTGGTCTAAGGTGAGATCAAATTTTGGAGGAGTATTTATATTTTGATAATCGAGAGAGAGGGCAGCACCTTGACTTTCTAGTTCACCATCGAAATCTGATTCCAAATCAATATACACAGGTGCTGTTCTCCTGTCTAATGAAGCACGGCCTCGACCTCGTGCCCTTAAAGCCATCCTCCCACCTCTTTGAGGTAATGTGCTTGGAGGTCTAAGGACAACGATATCAGAGTCGTCTTCACTACTCGATTGAATCATTTCTTGACTGATATCCTTATCTTTTTCTTTCTTTTGGTTGAATTTTTGTCCAACCATTTTCTCCTCAAATTTGATCTCTAATTTAGAACGGGACGAGGACCCTTTTGGTATGAAATATGCAGCATCTTTGTAGATCCCAATTTCTTGAATCGAGAATGGTTGCAAATCACCCTTAATCACATGTTCAATGCCGTCTCATTGATACTTAACGCATTGGTGCAGGGTAGATGGAACCATTCTATATTCGTGAATCCAAGGTCTACCTAGAAGTGCATTAAAGGACGTAGTCGAATCAATTATATGAAATTTAGCTTCAGTTTTTAAACCTCCTATCTCCAGGAGTAGAGTGATTGAACCTAAAGCTCTCTCGCCCTTCTCGTTGAACCCACGAAGCACCAACCTGTCGGTTGAAAGCTTGCTAGTATCAACCCTGAGATAAGCAAGGGTCTTTATGTTCATCACGTTGACCGATGCACCCGGATCAACAAGGACTCTTGATAACTTGAAATTTCCCACATCTACAGTAATGTAGAGGGGACGATTGTGGTCAGCAGTTCCCAAGAGTAAATCTTCGTCTGAAAAGGTAACCCCAGGGACCTTTTTGAAGTAGAGAGCCTCACCTTCTGAAGTTGCAGCCAACTGTGTTAAGCAAATCTCTGGATCGAGAAGTGCTTTAATTAGAGACTCCCTCATTTCTTTGGAAAGAAGGAGGGCGTCATAAATACTCAATTTTGCTGGCAACTTCCTAAGGTGGGCTAAAACATTGTAATCAACCTTAGGAACGACAGACTCGAAACCCGGAGGAATTAAAGGAAATTCTGGTTGTTGAGGGGAATCCGGACTTAGATTTTCGAATGAAGGTTGCTTGCCTTTATCCTGAGGGGGCAACCTAGGGGGTAAGACTTTACCGCCACGGAGTTGCACCTGCTCGATGTTTTCGGGCGGGCAAACTAGAGCAGTGTCTACACACACCATAGGTGTTGGATCATCATTTCCTGAAAGCGAGTCAGAATCTAAAAGTTCTATCAAGATAGGATTTCCTTGAAAATTGATTTGAGGGAAATCACTTTCTGATAAAGCTTCACATTCGACCTCTTCTTGAATAGTCGATTTGGGGAGGTCGGTTTGATTAGCCTCGATATTTGCTTCATTAGGAGTTTGATTCAAAATAGGAGAGTCATCAATTTGCATTTGAGATTCATGGTTAATCATCAAGACAGAAGTAGAAGGATGTTTTTTATTCATCTTTTGACCCTTCGCCTTTGATGGGGCAAAGTAAAAGTCAGATAACAAAAGAGGGGAAAGGGTTTTAACACCACCATCCGCCATTTTAATACATCTCTCATCTACACACTTCCTCTCTACAAAATCAAATTTTTCTTCTTTTACATTTTTCTCAGTAGTTCCTAAGACTACTGGAGAGGGAAGTGGCTCAACATCCTTCTGCGAAGCGTCTAGGTCAACTTTCCACACCGGGGCTTGGGCTATCGTAGTCAGCTGTTGAGAAAGACGAAAAGACTTGTTAATCGACTTTTTAAGTGCCCGGGACAAAGCAATGTCCCAACCATCTTCAACAAAACAAGAAGAGTTAAAAGGATTACCTGAAATGGTCTTAATTGAAGCCTTTTCTGGATCGACCAAGTATTCCTTAGGTATTATGATGTTACCTTGGGTGTAGTTCCTCTCAAGCCAATCTTTGAACACAACGCAGTCCTCAAGAGGGTGACTAAGCATCCTGTGGTACGGGCAATACTTGGGGTCATCTTTCTTGCTCTCATCCTCAGGCCTCCTAGCCTCTGGCAACTGGAAATCTGGTTTCTTTAACAGACTTCTGAAGATCTTCTTAACTGAATCCCTTTTAAATGGATAAGGCTTTGTCAATCTCTCTCTAAAAGGGATGGAGGAGGGATCTCTAGTATGTTGAGGAACTATCTGAAAGGGCTGCTTCTGAGGCGGCTGTGGTGGAAGTGGAATGCTAGTCTGACTAATCACTGGCCTCTTTCCTTTATCTACTGCTGAGACCACAGCTTTCTTTTCAAATGTCTTCACCAGTTTTGGACCCTTCCTTTCTTCAGACTGCTCTCGTAAGAATGGCATCCTAGGAGCCTCTTCCTGTAAATTGCTAGCCTTATTAAGAAGTTTCTCAAAAGTTTTAATAGTGAAACCCTTCAGGAGAAAAGCAACAGGACCGTGGATATTCTTCAAAAGAATCTCCACAGCATGTTGTTCTTACAACTGGGGTTCACACTTCATCGAGAGGTTTCGCCACCTCAAGATGTACTCAACTAGAGACTCTCCCGGCTTTTGCTTTTCAACCACGAGATCGCCCACGGTGGTGCGTTGTTGCGCTCCAGAAAATCTCTTAAGAAAGAGGTTTTCTAGGTCGCTAAAGGTTCTTACTGAACCATTGGGCAGATCGGCGTACCATTCAAAAGCAATGCCAGACAAACTACTTACAAATTGGCAAAATAGTAGAGCATCTGACCCTCCTGCGTTGCAACAGCTTGCTCGGAAGTGGGCCAGATGCTGTCTCGGGTTTTCGATTCCAGTGAAAACTTTAAAAGTTGGTGGCACAAAGCCCTTTGGGTAAGGAACTAAGTCATATTCCTCGGGGTAGGGTCTACCCTTTGAAATAGACACAGTCCCTTGAGCATGGGCTAAGGCCTCCCTTACCTGGTCCTCAATTAATTGCTTGATATCCTTCTGAGGTGGGATCGGAGGAATGGTGGAAACTGCAGGGTGAACTGGAGGTGTCTCTACTAGACAAGGGAGAGTCACAGGTGGTGACTCGAGAGGTCTGGAATTAAGTTCTGCCCTTTTGGCCTTTTCTGTGAGCTCTCGAGCTGACTGGTGGATCATAAAAGACTCTTGCTGTGATTTGTCCAACTTCTCTTGCATTTCTCTAACTTGTGACATCATGCTAGCAAGCTGAGTCTCCAAGTTTTTTATATGTTCTTCATCTCTATCTTTCACAGACTCATCTGACTCTGACTCGACAGCATGCGGATCATCATCCTTAATAAATCGGCGCTTGCTGGGCTCAGCTTCTTTATTAAATCCTCTAGTTTCAACCACATGAATGCCCCCAACATAATCATCTTCATCTCCAAGGAGATCATCCATATCAGGGTCAAAAGAAGCCGTTCCTTCTCTGTTCAACAAGATGTTTCTTATTTCCTGGACTACCTCCTCGACCGGTCTATCCCCAATTGATTTAGGGTCAAGGGGTAAGTATCCTTTATACTCAGCCATATCAAACAACTCTTCAGAATCCATAAGGGCGATGATTTCTGTAAGTTTTGGATTAGGATCTGGTTGAGATTTTGTATCCGGTTCATCTTCCATTTCTAAATCCTGGTCAATTCTCTCCTCTTCGACTATCCCAGAGCTGGTAGTCGGAAGAGTGGCATCCTCTACAGGGAGAGGGACATATTCCTTAGGAGAAGTAGGAGCTTGTAAGGTGATAGTTCCCACATCTAGTAAGGTAAGGTCCTCAGACACCTGACTAAGGGGCCTAGGAATGACACTCGAACTTTGGGGATCATCAACTGGGGTAGCAGGAACGGTGACTATTGGATCCGGAGTCAAACTGGCTGTGGCAGGACTATCAACTGTAACAACTGGAGTACTAGCCTGAACATCCATCAATTCAACTGAACTCGAAGTAGGGTTGGCTGAAACTCGTTGGAGCTGCAGAATGAACTTAGAAGTTCTAGGAGGTGGTGGCAGACTCTCCAACTTAGTTCTCTTTGGCACATATCTCCTTTCAGGAGATTTAGGTCTTTTTCCTTTAAAGTCCACAGACTTTTGAACTTCAACCCCCTTTGGTTTGACAATCACAGAGGTCAATCTTACAGGTTTATGTGGGGGTACCGGGGGTCTACCAGTAGAGTGGCGGCCTCTCTCGGACCCAGTCAACACAATACCCTCTGTTTGAGAGGACAGAGGGCGTGGCACCCAGTGATATCCATCAACCAGTACTGAAGTAGCGGGCTGTCTAGCATACTTCTTATTCTTTCTAACGAATTGAGGGGTTAAATTCTTTGCTTCAGATACTTCTTCCTTCAATACTTCTTTTTGGAAGCGATGTGAGATCACTCCCTTCAATTGTTTCACATATTCTTCTTTAGTCTGACCAGTCTGTGCAGCACAGGTATGAATTATATTTCTCAGAGTCCTTGTCTTTTGAAGATGTTTTTCTTTCTGAGTTTTCTTGGTCGAGTAGTCAACCGGGCATGGTGGAGAACGGGCTATCCTAGCTATCCTCTCCTCCCCTTGAGCTGAAGCCAGGGGGTAAAAGCGACTTCCCTTTAGGAGGGGAGAGGAAGTAGGAATAGGTAGCTCCTCAACAGCCTCAGGTTCTACTTGAGCCAAGGTCTTAAAGGGTAGAATTCTCTTAGCCTTAGAGATTTTCTTTCTAAGTCTCCTCAAATAGTTCTTCTTTTGATTCTTTGTGGTGAATCTAAGTCCAGAACTAGACCCTTCTTCAAAAACAGACTTAATTTCAGTGGGAGGCTCAACAACCGGTTCAGACTGTTCCTGATCATCACTGACTACTGGCAAGGTGGGTGCAGATCCCATAATTAACTCAACTACTGGGGGAGTTTCCTTACTGGCATCCAAACTAACAATCTGGTGTCCGTCCATAGAGAGCTCTAGAGTACTAAATCCCATTCCAAAAATAACAGTGCTCCCTTGGTCATTAACAGTCGAAGACAACTCTCGGTCAAAGGAGAAAATCAGTTGGCCAGCCATTTGAAATTTTTTCTGAAAGTTAAAGAAAATGATTGAAATTAGATCCTTTTGAAAAGAGTGGTAAAAAGGTATTTTATTGTTATGTTTTTGAAAGTATGACATATGTTGGCCCACGAAGGAATCGTATGGGGTAACACATGACAACTTGGAGTTTGAGAAATAATTTTTTTTTTGAAAATTTTGAGAATTTGAAAGGGGTTTTCTTACAGGTTCCAAAATACAACGGACAGAGTTTCCCCTTGCCCGAAGGCTTATGGAATTGTGAGAAAGCCCAAGTAAGAAGGAATAGTTTAACCCTCCCCACCCTTAGAAGTCAAAGGGGAAGTGAGGGGGTTAAAACTAACAAGTTTTGGAATGAAATCAAAAATTTGCATTCTTTTCAATTTTAAGGATTTATATGTCGAACGAGAAATTTATCGACCATAAATCCATAAAATTAAAAAGGATATCCAGAGATCTGATTTGACACTGTCGCCTCACAGGCTGTGCTGGGGCAGAAGGTCAAAATCAGAACGAAAAGCCAAATTTAGAGGAGGAACCTCTCTTTTAGTATTTTGTTATTATTTTAGATGTTGGCCACACTCACCCAAGGAAGAAATGAGCAAAGGGACCAACGGAAGAGATGATAGTTAAAACTACCGATGAAACAAAATTTTGCCATTATTAAAGATGGAGAGAGAGATTTGTCCCACCGGGCGTGCCATTTTTTGTTGGTGGAATTTTGGAAAACAGGTTTTGAAAAATATTAGTTTTCTTTGGGGATTTTAAGATTAAGGTTGAGTTCCAATTCTAAGGTCGAATCAACTCGTTAGAAAGAGTATATCACCCCGAAGGATGAAAATAAACTTTCATAGCGGTGCTCAAACTTAGAATTATGTAAACTCATCTTGAATGTTATGATCGGGTTCTAAGAAGAACTTTATATGGCCCCTAGGGGACAAAGTATAGTTCAACTAAGTACCCAATTACAATATTCAAGAAACATGATCGTCGCATTCGCATCCAAAGCCTTATCGAAGAAGGATGTATCTCCCCAAAGGGAAATGAGACCATTCAACGATAATCCTTCTAATGCAACTATGACGATCATTATTTAACTTTTCCCAAAGAAATCTAATGAAGTTTTAGAAATTGAGTTTTCTTTAAAATCAGGTGTGTGTGGGGTTCCAAATCTCCTACGAGCGCAAGCCCTCGTAGTTAATTACATCGTAGGGAGATAAAATCTCCTACGAAAACTCTCGATTAAAATAATGGCAGAATTTTATTTAGAGTTTCTAGGAGTGATATCAAAGTATGAATAGAATTATTGGAAAATCAAAAGAGAATGGATCAAAATTGAGCAGTTATTAACGGAGTTAAAGGAGGAGAGGTAGGGGACACCTTGAGATTCCAGAACCATCCGGAAGTGTCTCAACTTAATCTAAGTGTTGGGCTTTATGTTTTGGACTGAAATGATATTTAATTAGAGTTGAGTATTTTATTAGAAATTTGGGATTAGATTCCCGAAGTTTGGGGTCTTATAATCAAAGATCTGCCCCGGATCCTAAATCTATTTTGGACACTGGACCACAGTCGTCCGATCCAAACTAATGCAGTGCAAGGTCTAGACTTACCCCGGCCTGGATTGGGGAGCCAACTAACCACCTAATCGATTTAAAATACATGAATCCGGTCTTTTTTATGAAAGAGTGGTAGGGACGTTGTAATTAAAGTTTTGGAGAGTTGGGGCCGACATCTAGAGATTCTCCTAATTGGCCCCTTTGACTTATGTTGGGTGCTAAAATGCTAAGGACTATGAAATTAAAATTTTGACTCTTTTAATTTGTATCTAATGCAATGCATGCTGGTCGACAACTTCTAAATCAAGTGTGCTTGAAATTTTAAAAACAGGCTTATAAAATAATTTTTTTAGAAGACTGGACTTCCCCAGGTCCGGCACCTCGTCCTCATAGGTCAGACTAACCGGACTCTACCCGCAGGCGGAGAAGGGTCTAAAACAAGGGAAGAGTAATGCAAAAATATGCATGCGACCCCAGGGTCGATCCCCGGCTAATTTCCTAAATCCGTTATCTTTCTATGTTATTTAGACTCACTAAAATTTTAGACTTTTAAAATTATGAGTAGAAAACTTTCACACCCTCACGAGCCTCACGTATCCAGGCGAAAATAAAGAGCGGCATGCAATCGCCAAAAAACTAGTAAAAACAAGTAATCCTAAAGGCAATCAAATCATCAAATCAAATACAAATTAATTAATAAATGTCCATAGGCATAATTGCCTTGCTTATTACAAACCAGAATATTGCAGAAAGTAAAGTGGCCGGGCAGCACTGACAACAACCCGGATTCTAAACCTAGTAATGACGCAAGTTATTTTGAGTGGGATACTCTCAATCTTCAAATCTTCAAATCTTCAATTTCATTCTTCTTTGGACTCTTTTTCTTCAATCTTCTTGGAATCTTCGTAGCAGATTACCCAAATGGATAAGAGGGCACTCCCCTCTAAAGGGGAAGGCCACTCTTTCCTCTTTGGGTAAGGAAGAGGTATGATCCAAATTTGGATTTCCAAATGGAAAAGGAATGTTCCCTAAAGGGGTATCCTTTCCTCTTTGGAATCCAAGCTTTGGATCTATGTATCCCAACTCAAAATCAACTTTCACAACACTTGACACTTACACAAATTACATTGATATCAAAATAAAAATCTAGACTCACCTGCAGGGTTATCCTAAGCAATTAATATATAAAAAACAGTTTTTCCCAAGCAGTTGTTTATGAGCAGAAAAGAAATTAAACACACTGGCCACGCTCTTTTTATGATTTGGAGGCTTTAGCAGAAGAAGCACATGTGCAAAGAATTTATAATATTTATGCATTTTTTTTTTATTTGCCCCCTTTTTATATTTCCCTGCATGAGCGTGGCCACCTGCAGAAAACTGTGTCAACCTCCAGATCGTACCTAACCTAAGGGTAATCTAGTCGCCAAACACATCAGTCCAACCACAGAGTACAGAAAAAGTAAGTAGACACAGCAAAGCAATTTCATCCACAACATGCAGTGAAAACTACGAAAAACCCGGCACACAGCAGTAAAGTAAACACCGGCCTATCCTAGATCTAGAGTTGGTTGTCTTAGCACATCATCTAAAGTGTGTGAGAAAGGTCGTGTGGCTGGGGTAGATCCTAAAATGGGTGATTAGTTAAAGTTGTCTAAAAGTTTGGATTTGTTAAGGCTTAGAAGGTGATTTAAATTAAAATTTAAATATTAATGAATTAAGAATTTTAATTAAACATATTTTAAAAGTTAATTGATTGCTACATTTGTTTCACACCGAGGCCGTGAAGTTTATTTCACCTTCCTTGGGGCTAAGCTAATAGCCTCGTAGGCCTGGGTTACCCAGTAGCAATCGGGGTTGATTAAGTTATTTAAATTGGTTAGAATTAAAAGAGTGGATTAATATAAAGAAATGAGTTAGTTACTGATTTTAAAAGCTTGATTAATTTAAGTTTGCCATTAATTGATTCGTGGCGTTGTGCCACCAGGCTCGAAGAACCAGCCTCCTTAGGACACTTAGCCCCGTAGCCCGGAGTAGTCCAGCCGATAAACCAAACTAATGTAATTGAATTAGAGGTTTTAAAAGGTTACATAATTAATGATTAATCTATTTTAAAGTTTAACACCCCTTAGAATCCATTCGTGGCGTTGTGCCACCAGGCTCGAGAAACCAGCCTCCTTAGGACACTTAGCCCCGCAGCCCGGAGTAGTCCAGCCAATAAACTTCATCTATAGGATGGTTGTTGTGTTTTAAAAGGTTTGTTGAATGTTTTAAACATTAAGTTAACATTTTCTGGAATTTTAGAATAACTTTGAGTTTTATGAATTTTTGAATATTTTAATGATTTAATTAAAGGGTTGAAAATTGACTTTTTGATTAAGCCCAAATTATGGAATGTTTGTATTTTATTAAAACACTAGACCTTACTACAATCAGTTAGAAGGTAAGTACGTTGAGATTGGAATTTTCTACATTTTATTACAAAGGTTTGAAGTTTTGAACTAGTTTTGACTTAAAGTTGACCGATTTGTTGACTTTTTAAAATATTGCAAATTTCTGGAATTTAATATTTTTAATAAATATTAGACCTTATTAGGAATTGAATGCAAGTGAGTTTGGGTGATTTGAATTTTTTTAGAATTAGTTATGGATTATCGAAGTTTGGGCATTTTAATGAATTTTGGGAATTTCTTAATTAGAGGGCCCCTTCTGTGATTTTGCTTCAAACAAATTCCCAATCTCTTGAAAACACCTCCAAAGGTCAGAAATAACCTAAGGAGGGATCCCCAAGTGTTTGGGATATTTTGGGATTTTTTAATTATTATTAATTAATTATCTTAATTAAATATTGATTTTCACTTAAAATTAAATTAGGGTTTAAATTGCTGTCAAATCAAGGGGCTTGCAATTATCATGGATTAAGGACCAGATTTTGGTCAGTTTGAGGGTTTATCTGTAATTTTTGGATTTAAAATGGACTTATTACATTTTTTAGAAGTTTTAAAGGCTTAATTAAGGGTTTAAGACTTAGAAAATTAATTAATGGTCTTAATGATTTCAAAAATCAGTAAAATAAATTGTCTAGGGCTAAGAATGTCACTAAGTTTGAATGGTTCAAATTTCAAGTCAAATGGACATCAATTCTAAGCACAATAAATTTTCTAAGTTTTCTACTCAAAGTTCCTAATTATTGTCCTTAATTGTGTCACTAGTTTTGAATAGGTTTAAATCAAAGTTCCTCTAACCCTTTGAGTAAGCATGGCATGCATATACAAATAGCAAGCAAACAAGTCCTTAGATCTAGGAGAACCTAGGCTAGGTGGTGTGTGCACCTTAAGCATGCAATTAACTAATTAACATAATTAAGACAAAATTAGTGAATAATCAAGGAATGATTATCCACTAATCATCCCCTTTATTTCTATTCAAACATGGTCATCCAACATTTAAAATCTCAAGTGACTCCTTAAACACTTAAAGATTTACATATATATAGTCTAAAAATATATTTTAAAATATATAAATATAAATGGATAAATATATATATATATATATATATATATATATATATATATATATATATATATATATATATATATATATATATATATATATATATATATATATATATATATATATATATATATATATATATATATATATATATATATATATATATATATATATATATATATATATATTATAAAATAATTAAATATATTATTAAAATACATTTTGATGAGTTGAAAGATCCACTGATCTCCAGAGAAGTTTGATAATAATAATAATAATAAAAGATTTTTTTTTTAATTTTCAAAATATTTAATATTTAATTAAATATAAAAAGGGTTAATATGCTTCAATAGTTCTAAATACTATCAAAATCCAGTCAAATAATATTGAAAATGTTTTTGGAGATCAGCCATGCACTCAAAAACATGCATGTCAAATTTTAGATAAAAATAATTTATATATAATTAATTAAAAATAAAATACATATTTCTGTATTTTTTAAATTACTAATAAAATAATAACCAAAAGAGTTTGATTTTATTTTTAAAATAAACTAGATGAAATTATGAAAATTTTGATATAAAATACTCATTTTTTGGTTTTGTATTTAACTTACTATGATTTTTTTAAGTTTCTATAATTAAAACTAATTAAAACACATTTTCCTTAATTAAACGGCGGCAGTCAGACACGCGGCACGCTCGGATTGGCGGGATCGAAACCGCGTGACGGCGGGGACACGCGTCGGCCGCGGGCCGCTTCACGCAGTTTCCACTTAACCACGTCAGCGGCTCATGGCAGCCGTTGGATTAACCGCGGGTTCGATCTAACGGCAGAGATTTGATCCCGCTGTTCCGAATGGACGGCCCTGATCTCGCCGGTCGATCGATTGAACACTAAACCGAATACACGGTCGAACCAAAGCGCGGAACGGCAAGATCTAGACCGTTGATCGCGTGATCAACGGTCTAGAAAATGTACATCTGCAGCGAACTGCGAATGACGCCCTAGGATCCATTTTTTGGTTCGTTCTTTCGATCGGGTGGACCAAATCACTTGAAATTTTAAACACAGAGAGTAGGCATGAACAGAAATAATGGGGAAGGATTTGTTTCAGCCAAAACCCTAAGAACATAAAGCTATTTAGATCTAACTAATGTGAACTAGATCTAGGGTTTTAAGGAGTTATACCGTTAGATCTTCAAAATTTCTGGATGGATGAGCTTGTAGACTGTCCAAGTGAAGATCCCCAGCACGAACCCGAGCTCGAACACGTCTGGATCGATTGCTATAGGCTTGGGACGGTCTAGGTGGTGGGCTCGCCGGAGAACTCGCCGCCGGTGACGTGCAACCACTTGGATTTTGTAGTGGGGAGGTAGAGGAGGCTCTGGAGATCCAAAACAAATTGAGAACTCGCTCTGGGAGGCTAGGGTTAGTGAGAGAAGATGCTTTGATCCAATGCTTCAAAAATTCCCTTTTTCCCTATTCAAGCGGCCTGGGCTGGATTGGATGGCTGGGATCGACTCCTGGACTCTCCAGATGATGCCATCTGTCCCTGGGAAAGCTGGAAGGCTGCGGAAAGGGCTGGACATGCCTCATTCCCATTGGGTGGACTTGGGATGAGTGGAGGGGAACATTGCCACTTATGGCTAAACAAGGGGTGGAGCTCGGTTAGGGAGCCTATTAGGGAGCTTTAGGGCACTAATAGGTCGGCCTAAAGCAGCTTAAATCAAGGGAAAGGGGCTTAGCATGTGATAAAGCTTTCAAGAAGGGTTTTAGGCTTGAGTTTGACCAGGTTGACCAGTCAACAGGTCAAGACTGGTGATGTGGCATGAAGGGAAGTAGGGGCAGCCAATGGGAGATCCTCCATGCCTAATCTCACACTCCTTGAAGTTAAATAGAAGGTTTGACCAATTCAAGGAGGGATTTAGGGCTTTGTTGACTTGGTTTGACCAGTCAACCAGGTCAAGGTTAGTGATGTGGCACTTAAGGAGGGAGAGGGATATTTGAAATGGTTCAATCAAGGGTCAAAGGTCAAAGTCAAGGCTAGAAAGGATGGGAACAAATGCCACCACAATTTTGACCAAGGATTGAGGGTTGACTTAGTCAAACCAAGTTGGGTTGAGCTCAAAATGGGTTTAGAAATATTCAAGGCTTTGAATAGAATGATTTCAAGGGTTTGAAGGTATTGACGTGGTTAAACAGGTTGAAATGGTTCATTTGAAACCATAAGGGTCCATTGGGTCAAACCATGTTGACTGGGTCAACCAGGTTGACCCAAGGGGTGAGTCATGGCTGGATAAATTTGAAATGATATTTGAAAATCATTGGAGGTGGTACCCAAGTATGGGGAGGTCAATTTGATCAAAATCCCTATTTGAGCCCCTAAGGGCCTGTTTGGTCAACCTGGGTTGACTTGGTCAACCAGGTTGACCCAGGGTCTGGGTTTGGGCTCAACAGGTTTGAAATGATATTTTAAGTTCAAAGGAAGTGGTTGGATGGCCTAAAGAGGTCATTTGGGTCAAAACACATGTTTGGACCCTTAAAGGGCCTCTTGGGTCAAACCAGTTTACTTGGTCAACCAGGTTGACTCAAGGGTTGGAAATGGGTTCAAAAGATTTGAAATAACATTTGAAATTTGTCAAAGGTGGTTGCATCCCATTTGGAGCTCATTTGGTTTGAAATCCCTAATTGAGCCCCATGGGGGCGTTTTGGTCAATTTTGACCTATTGGTCAACTATGGTCAAAAATGGGTCTGAAAAATGCAGTTTACTGCTCAATGGGTTAAAATCAAGGGTCTGGAAGTGATTGGAGGCTTGGATAAGGGTTCCAAGGTCAAGATCTCAAAGGGGTTAGGCTCAGTGGCATAGGCTGTAAATATTTGAAGGTTTTACAGCCTTTGAATTTTAATTCAGATTCTGGGGTTAGAGACCTCAGAATGAGCTCAAAGTTGGAGGGTAACCTCTAGAGACATGTCTTATCACTTTGCAAGTGATAAACCCTGAATCAGAGATCATTTGACTGGGTTTTGAAATGTTTGAAAAATCTCTGAAAAGGGTGATTAGGACAGGGCCTCTAGAGTTTGGATTTGAGTCTGAATTCTGGGTTTGGATTTGATTTGAAGTTTGAATTAATTTGGACTTGAATTGGATGGAGTTTGAGATTCAAATTGATCACAGGTAGGAATCAAATTGAAATTGGAGTGGATTAAATATAGGAATTGATTTAAAATTGAGGTTGATCAAGGGTGGAGTTTGATTTGAAGTTGGAGTGATCCTAAGGTATAGAAGAATTCTAAGATCTAGGATTTAAGGGAATCCTAGGCTCTAGAATAGGCTCTAAGGTCTTGGATCTAGAAGGATCCTGAGGTCTAGAGTGGATCCTAGGGTCTAGGATTAAATCTGGATTCTGGATGGGTCTTAGTGACCTCATACAAAAATGAGGTCAACAATCATATAGGAAATTAAAGAAAACTCATGCTAGTTTGAAATTAAAATTCTTAAATCTACAAAAAGAGTATGAAATTTTGATTAAAGAACATCAAACAATTGATTCAAATCACATGACTTTACATGATGAATTTGATGAGTTAAATAAAAATCATGGTGAGTTAGTTGAAGAGCATGATGCATTGAAAATATCACACACTTCTCTTGAATTTAATTTTAAGAAGTCAAAAGAGATAGAGAAAAATTTGAAGATTGAAAATGAAGTTTTAAAAAGCACAAACTTGAAGGTTCAAAATGATTTAGAAGCATGTAAGAAAACTAGGATGACTTCTACTTTTAATCAATTGCCAAAACCTAGAGAGAGGCATTGTAACTCAAATCACTTAAAAAATCCCTTTCCTAGAGTTAGATGTTTTTATTGTGGCATGCTAGGACACATCTCACACATTTGCACAATTCACCATAGTACACATTGGGTGTGGAGACCTAAGGTGCATGATCCACAGCATACCACACATGCATTGCATTCTTCTCTTCATAAGAAGGAACCCAAACCTGTTTGGGTTCCTAAAACTAACATTTGATAATCTTGCAGGAAGTATCTCACAAAAGACCTTGTGAGAGTATGTGGTACCTGGACAGTGAATGCTCTCGACATATGACTGGTGATGCTAGCCAGTTTGTTGTACTAGAATCCAGGACTGGAGACAAGGTTACTCTTGGAGACAACACCAACAGGAGGGTGGTAGGAACAGGTATAATCGGTAATTCCAAGAACCTTATGATTGAAAATGTTTTGCTTGTAGATGGATTGAAGCACAACTTGCTCAGCATCAGTCAATTCTGTGACAAAGGCTTCATCGTGCAATTCTTCATGGATTTATGCATTGTAAGTTTAAGTAACAACACTATTTTGCAATGAAAGAGGGTCAACAACGTCTACATGCTTGATTTAAATAACATTGAATGTGCTGCTTCTTTTTGCTTAAAAACTGTCATTGATGATTCTTGGTTATGGCACAGGAGGCTTTGTCATGCAAGTATGAAAACCCTTAGGAAAGTGACCCAAAAGGACTTAGTTAGAGGTGTCCCCAAACTTAAGTTTACAAAAGACCACCTTTGTGATGCCTGTCAACTAGGAAAGCAAATCCACTCCTCTTTTCACCCCATAAAGGACATTAGCACCTCTAGACCTTTAGAAGTCCTTCACATGGATTTGTTTGGACCCATTAGCATAGCTAGTTTGGGAGGGAAAGTCTATGGTTTTGTGATTGTTGATGACTACTCGAGATTCACTTGGACTAGATTTCTTTCTCATAAAAATGAGTCTTTTGAGGAGTTTAAAACTTTTTCTACTTGGATTCAGAAGAAGCTAGGTTGTGAGATTTTGACCATCCATAATGATCATGGGGGAGAATTTGAAAATAAAAAATTTGGAGATTTTGTGAGGAGAAGGGGATTAGTCACAATTTTTCAGCCCCTAGGACCCTTTAGCAGAATGGGGTAGCTAAAAGGAAGAACCAGATCTTGGTGGAAGCCGCTAGAGCCATGCTTGCTGAATATTCACTTCCAAAATACTTTTGGGCTGAAGCGGTTAACACAGCTTGTTATGTGTTGAATAGGGTGAATGTTAGAGCCAAATTAGAAAAGACACCCTATGAGATCCTTAAGGGTAGGACACCCAATCTTTCCCACCTTCATGTCTTTGGTTGTAAGGTTTTCATTCACAACAATGGGAAGTCTCACTTGGGAAAATTTGATCCTAAATCTGATGAAGGAGTATTCTTGGGATATTCTAGTGTTGGGAAGTCTTTTAGAGTGTTTAACAAGAGAACTTTGATGGTGGAAGAGACAACCCATGTAGTTTTTGATGAGTCTAATCCTAAGAAACATGGAGTAGATGATGATGATGTTGGAGAGATTACAAGTGGAGTAGAAAATTTGGGGAAGGGGAGTGAGCACCTAAGTAATGGACGAGTAGAAGGAGTCACCCAAGGAATAGAAAATTTTGATGAAAGGGGAGAAACTTCACACACTTTGCCTAGAGATTGGAGATACTCTACTAGTCACCCCAAGGATTTGATCTTAGGAGACCCTTCTAGTGGAGTTAAGACTAGACATGGACTTAGGAAGGAGGTGAACCACTCTACCTTTATCTCTATGACTGAACCCACCACCATTAACCAAGCCCTTTCTGATGAGTTTTGGATTTTAGCAATGCAAGAAGAGTTGAATCAATTTGTTAGGAATGATGTTTGGGAACTTATGGAAAGACCTAAGGGACAAAGTGTAGTTGGGACAAAGTGGGTATTTAAGAACAAAGTGAATGATTCAGGAGTGGTGGTAAGGAATAAAGCAAGATTGGTGGCTAAGGGGTACAATCAAATAAAAGGGATAGACTTTGAAGAGACTTTTGCCCCTGTAGCTAGATTGGAAGTCATTAGAGTGTTATTAGCCTTTGCCTGTTATAAAGGATTTAAGCTTTTTCAAATGGATGTCAAGAGTGCCTTTTTAAATGGGGAGATAAAAGAAGATGTGTTTGTAGAACAACCTCCAGGTTTTGAGAGTTCTCAATTTCCAAATCATGTGTTTAAATTAAAAAAGGCTTTGTATGGTTTAAAGCAGGCACCTAGAGCTTGGTATGAGAGGCTTAGCACATTCTTACTAGAGAGGGAGTTTGTCAAGGGGAGCGTAGACACCACCCTTTTTCTTAGAAAAGTTAGAGATGACTTACTCATTATTCAGATTTATGTAGATGATATACTCTTTGGATCTTCTAATAAAAATTTGTGTGATGATTTTTCTAAAACAATGAGTAGAGAGTTTGAGATGAGTTTAATGGGAGAATTGTCTTACTTTTTGGGGTTTAGCATAAAACAATTGGAAGATGGAACTTTTCTAAAACAAATAAAATACATAAAGGACATTTTGAAGAAATATGAGATGGACAAAGCCAAGCCAATTAACACCCCCATGACTTCAAGTGCTCCTTTGGATAAGGACCCAAGTGGTAAGTCTATTGATCAGAAGAAGTATAGAGGCATGATTGGATCTTTACTTTACTTGACTGCAAGCCGACCTAACATCATGTTTAGTGTTTGCCTTTGTGCTAGGTTTCAAGCTGACCCTAAGGAATCCCACATGACTGCTATTAAGAGGATTTTTAGATACCTTTTGGGGACACAAGGATTAGGGATTTGGTACCCTAAACATAGCACTTCTTTTGAGATTTTTGGTTTTTCTGACTCTGATTTTGCAGGAAGCAAGGTGGATAGAAAGAGCACCTCTGGAACTTATCAATTCGTTGGACAATCTTTGGTCTCTTGGTCTAGTAGGAAGCAAAATTCTATTGCACTTTCCACTGCTGAAGCTGAATACATTGCTCTTGGAAGTTGTGTGGCCCAAGTTCTTTGGTTGAAACAACAGGTATTGGATCTAGGATTACATGTAAGCACCATCTCAATCTTTGTGACAACACTAGTGCCATATGCATCTCTAAAAATCCTATTCAACATTCAAGGACTAAACACATTGATATTAGGCATCACTTTATTAGAGATCATGTGACTAAGGGAGACATTGAGTTACACCATGTGACAACTGAAAACCAACTGGCAGACATCTTTACTAAACCACTGGCCTTCGACACTTTCAGTTCTTTAAAGACCAGATTGGGTGTGATTGACATAAATGCATGAAACCTTTTAGCTAAGTTTTCTTTTACTTTTTTGCTTTCTTTTTACTTTTTCGTATGCCTTATTTTTAGATCATCACTGATATGGTATTATATTTCTTGTTCTTATTTTTAATAATTTGTAGTTAATATGTTTTCATCTACTTAATCACTTAGATAGTATGAATATTTTGTGATTGTGTCTCTTTCCCTAACTTAGTATTAGTGGCATAGTTTTCTTTTCTAATCAAAAGTCTATCTCAAATCAAAAGATTGTTTATGAAACTAAGATCTTTGTCTAAAGCTTGCTTAAGCAAATCTATCTTGTATTTACAATGATTAAAAGTTTTTTTGTCACATCAAGATCCCTCGTTACTCTTGTCTTCGATTATTAATCCTGCTTGTGGTAATTCTTCCCTATGTTAGAGAGAGAGCTCCTATTCTCTAATATCTGAGAAGATATATTCACAACTAAGTTTTTTTTTAAGGATTGTAAAAGGGAATCTAACTTGCAAAAATAAAAAAAAATTTGGCCAATGATGCCAACAAAAGAAGCGCAAAGACGCCAAAAATTGAAAAATCTATAAAAAGATGCGCAAAGCGCCACAATATTGACAAGAGGCATAAAATGAGCCCATTCTAAAGCAAGCTACTCTCTCTTTTTATATCTTTTATAACTTAGAAGTTTTGATTCTCAAAAGGCTTGATCTCGATTATCGTTCGATTGTGACAAATCTACCTCATTATTTTATGAAGATATTTTTCTTACGACAAGTGGTGGGTAGATTCTTTTTCTCATATCCAATTAATTATTTGAGTTAGGTCATTGATTTCAAAAGATGATTCTACCCTAAGAAAACGTTTTTGGGCTAAGGGTAAACCATGAACGGATATTCTACTATTCTATGGATTAAATGAGATTGGTAACTCATTAACTCACAGGTTTTTAAATCAATCACATGGAATACTATATCATTGACGTGCCTTGATTAAAAAAAAAAAAAAAAAGGAATCTCTTTTGCTGTGCTTTCTTGTACCTTCCTTTTTGATATGTCAAAAGGGGGAGAAGTTTATGAAGTTCTTTTTTCATCAATCCTGAATTTTTGCTATTAACTTTTTTTGTAGTGTTTTGCCATCATCAAAAAGGGGGAGATTGTTGCAAATCTATTTTTTCATGTCTTATGTTTTGATGATTGACAAACACTGGTTCTCGTGGACTGCTTGTTGCTTCTAACTTTTCAGGAATCGAAGATCGGACGATCAAAAAGGAGCCAAGTTCAGGAATGCGTAGGTTTAGGATTGAGTCAGACTGTACATTTGTCTTTTACCTTTTGAGTCCAGTTGTAATAGTCAAAGAGACTGATGCTATGTAACCCTTCACACACACACTTGAGAGACTTAAAATTTCTGTTTTTACTCATATCGGCCAGGACAATGTTCTGGATCGGCCTGGACGATCAGCTTAAAACAGAAAGTCTAATTAAGGATTCTTAATTAAGGCAGCCGACATTACCAGATCGTCCTGGACGATACGTGTATTGGCTAGGACGATAAGCACAAAACAGAAAGAAGTAGCCGCCATAGTCAAGTATGGTATACTGTATTTTTAAATTATCGACCAGGACGATCCTATGATCGGCCTGGACGAAATTCACAAATTATGCCATAATTGTTCAGGAAATCAAGGGAGTAATTAAGGATGATTGATACGATAGATCATCCTGGACGATCGCAGGATCGGCCGGGATGATCCAGTCAAAAATCTTAAGTTACTTCAGGACGATCAATATCGGCCAGCCCGTATCCAGGGCTATTGTCAGGACAATTTTCCTCTGATTTGAACTGATCGGCCAGGACGATCGTGCTATCGGCCTGGACAATCAAGCCAATTTTCAATCATCCTGTTTTCCATCCAGGGCGATGCTCTGGCCGATCTTCATTGATTTATACTGATCGGCCAGGCCGATGTCCATATCGGCCTGGACGATATTGTCGGCAACTTGCAATTAATGAGCTCTTTTGAAGCTCTTCTATTTAAGAGCTTTTGTTCAACGTTTTTAAAGACCTTTGGCTACTGCCTTGACCTGAGAAGACCTTGAGGAGAGAAAGAGAGAGAGGAGAGAGAGAGGATCTTGTGAGGGGGAGCTTGTGAGGGGATTCACAAGGGTTGCTTCAAGGATCGCTCTGCGTTGTCTTTGTCTAGAGTTTCTCGTCTGTGGAAAGGTCGGTAGAGGTAAGGAGTTTTGCTTTTGGTTTTGGTTCTCTGCCAGCTTCAGGAGGAAGCAAAAGGAGAAAGGTTCTCTGCCTTGCCGGGGTGGCAAAAAGGAGGTTCTTGTGAGGGTTTCTCTGCCTAGCCGTGGGGGCTAAAGGAGAGTCACTTTTTTGTAGTGCAATACTTGGAGGGTGCCTCCAAGGAGTTGACGTAGGTCGAGTCGACCGAACCACTATAAATTTCTGTGTTCCTTTTCTTGCTTCCACACTTTTAAATTCCGCATTTATTTTTGTGGTGTGATTTGGTTTATACATTTTTCTTTCTTTGTAAAACGAAGTTTTTAAAATACCAATTCACCCCCCTCTTGGTTAGTTTGGGACTAAGTTCATAGGGCTTAACATCCCCATCGAACTTTCAATTGCGACCGTTCATAAGCACACACAAATAAGTGAAGTGAAAAATAATATTTTAATGTTCATATTAATTATAATATACGATCTACATCATATTATATGAGCAATTTAAATAAAAACTAATTTAAATATTTAATTTAAATGAAAAAAATTTTATTTAATTTAACTATTCGTGCATTACAAAAATCCATCTTACTAATTGAGTAATTATAATAAAAAATCTCCATGTCAAATCTAACTTATCTGGAATAGAGAAATTTGAATTTTAAATTTTAACTCTTCGTACAATATGAAGAATTTTATATTGTGCGATCTTTTGAATTATTTCCTTTTTTAGGTAAGTAAAAAAGGAATCATATAAGAAATGTTTTAATTATAGATAATATTGTACGATCACATATCATGTTATATGATCATAAATCGTACTATAGGAACCACTTGAAGACTATTTTGATGTTATTTGCTTCATACTATTGGATATGATGTTTGACTTAAACTAATCATGTTGTACTATTATTCATTTATCTAGTACGGCCACTAAAGAAATTGAACTAATCATATTACACTACAAGTCATCATACAATAATAACATGGGATAGATGAACTAATCATACTATATAAATTAGGTTTCATACGGTACAAATAGAGTTGACAGATTTGCATTTTTATGAGTTATTGAAATCCCACTATTTAAACGTTCTTAATAAACTTTGTAGATGTCTTTGGTAATTATTGGGTGGAGTTTTTTTTCTAAGAAAACATTAAAGAAAGGGATTCGAGGAAGGGAGAGAAACGTGGAGCTTTTGAGAGAGTAAGAAGATACTTCTGGGTTCAAGGGAATGTGAGAGGGAGTTTCACATAGTTTCTCCATCCAACTTGCACCTACTTTCCTCCATGTATAAAGGTTTTGGAAGAAAACCCCTTTGGTTTCAAAGGGCTACTGGCTATTCCGCTGCACATTAGAATGTAAAATTAATTGTGGCTTCTCCCTACATTAGCAAGGTGAAGAAGATTCAGACTACTCTTCCATATCAGGAGGATGAAAGTTATTTATGCTTCTCCTCTTTACCAGGAGGGTGAAAATGATTTGGGCTACTTTGCCTCACCATGAGGGAGAAAGGGATTTGTGCTCCTCTGCCATATCAGGTTAGTAGAAGTGGTTTTATAAAGGCTTTCTCACCTAGATGTGGGACCTAAAGGAGAGTCACTAAGATTTAAGTGTAATTCTCGAAGAGGAGAACTTTGGTAAGTGGAAATAAGTCAAGTTGACCTAACCACCATAAGAATTTGATTTAAATTTTTATTTATTTTTCATATTTATTTTTTTTATTACTTTATCGCAAATTTAATTTTTATTATCTATTTTGAGTTTGTTCATTATTACAACTTATGTTTGATTGAGATTTATTCTTTGTTTGAAAAAGAAAATAAAATAACAACAAATATTTATTTTTCCACAAATTCAAACAATTTAAAATTTTAATTGATTTATAAATTTTACTTCCACATTAAAACTAAACTTGGTTGTTTATTTTAAAAAGGATTTCTAAAAAATATTTTTAAAATATAAGTTCACTTCACTCTTATCTTAGTGTGCCATTTTGTAGTTTAAGTGGTTTCACAATCATCCTTTGAACTTTCATAGTATGCATTAGAACATGTGATAATAGGATTTTAACTAGCTTGTCAAAATAACCTTTAACACATATGAGTTCTATGATGCTAAAAAATATTATTTCCATGGTTCTTTAACTACTTCAATAATTAGTTATGAATAGTCATTATGGATCTTGAGGCTATACTATAGCTTTTAATTAAATTGGCTAGAAACTCTAGAGTTAAATGTTAAGATAGTTGCTATTTGCATGCTTTACATTTTTGCAACTTGTATAGTTTTGATGATTCCAAACATTATTGTTCAAATGTGTAGTTATCTCCTAACAATTTTAGAAGATTTGTATTTGCTCTTGTATTTACTAACATTTCAGGAAAATCAAACTCCAGACTACGAAGACTTCAAATCAAATTCAACATAAGATACTTTGTGAATTTGAAGCTTGTACTTTTCTTTGAATTAAATTTGAAAGGGAGTGATTGTAATTGAGTGAATAAAAACACACACACACACACAAGGAGATCATAGAAAATTTATACTGATCGTACGAGACTATTTCAGATCATACGGGACGATCAGACAATTATCTCCTATTGAGCACATAGAACGAATAGGAACAGGCTTGAAAAATTTTCTAAGTCCTATTCATCCGGGACGAAATTAATTATCGTCCAGGACGATTTGGTCTCTATAAAATTTTTGTCTAGACGAAATTAGTTATCATCCAGGATGATCTGGTCTCTGAAAAAATTTCGCCCAGACGAACCAATTTTTTTCTAGACGATTAACAAACTTAGAACGGTTTTCAACAGTTTTCTAGAACTGACCTAGTAATAACCATTTGTACCGAACGAACTTAGTTCATACGGGACGATCAGCATGTACGAAGACATTTCGTACACATATACAAATAGGGTCGTTTCAAAGCGTTTAAGTAAAATCTTCCAGGACGATCCACGATCGTACGGGACGATCCACTGCGTATAAAATTGAAAATTTGCAGTTTTTGGGCGGTTTTTTCTTGTCTTTTGAATAAATAGTCTAAATTAGACTGCCATTAAATCTTTTTGTCATTTGATCTTCGTGCCTCTTGAGAGAATAGCCAAGGAGAGAGTGTAAGAGTGCATTCAAAGGAGGATTCCTACCACTGGAGCGTGAAGGCTTCACTTGGAGTTCAAAGGTAAGAATCTCTACTTACAAATTAGGATTACTTCACTCTTTTCCTTCTTCCTTCTAGATTTCTTGTGAGAAGATCTATCAAGGAGATCCGGTTTGCTGCCGACACTTGGAGAGTGTGAATAGCCGAAAGGGTTGCTTCCTATACTTGGAGAGTGTGAATAGCTGTAGGGTTCTCTGCCCATACTAGGAGAGTGTGAACAGCTGTAGGGTTCTTTGCCCACACTATGAGAGTGTGAAAGGACGGACAGTTCTCTGCCAACACTGGGTAGTGGTGAAAAGAGTGTGTTGTAAAGGCTTCTCCGCCTTGCTGTGAGTGCAAAAGGAGAGTCACTATTGGTATTAGTGCAATACTCAGAGGGTGCCTCTGGGGAGTGGATGTAGGTCTGGTTATAGACCGAACCACTATAAATCTGGTGTCATTTACTTTACAGTTTATACGTTTTCGCATTTTATTTTTAATTTTTATGAACTCTGTGGTTGAAAAACATTTTCTAGAAAAACTTAAAAGAAAAATTTTCATTTCAGTTCAGCTTAAATTCAAAGAGGGATTAAAATTTTTTAAAACTACAAATTCACCCCCCCCCCCTCTTGGTAGCCTTTGGACATTAACTTAGGCTTAACAACCTAATTACTAAACTCAACATTAAATACCATAACATTATGTGGTTGAGTGTTGTGGTGTTATGGGGGATAATTAGCAATGTGTTGTTAGGTTCCTATTGTATTTTTGTGCTTTAATATAATATTAATTTCTAAATTGAGTTAGCACTGCGGTGCTTCAGGCTAATTTTTTATATATGGCCTCATCACTTAGGCAAAGTCAATTACAACACTTCACATCATCTAAGAAACACACATCCAATATAACCATGGTAAATTCTAATCAAACTTATTGGCAACATATACATTTTAAGAAAAAAATATACAAATCTTATTCACACAGAAAGGAAGCTCTAATGGATTTCTCAAAGATAATCGTCGCCGACCATCGTTTCTTCTTCGTCCAGATATGTCAAAAGCTGATTTGAAGATGCAAATGAAACCGTTGATTATCAGAGATGTAAGTGATTCTCCAATAAAGAAGAAGATTGAATTTGTTGAAGGCAAAGGTAAGAACATTGAAGTATCTCCAGATTGCAATACTCCTCGGTTGCAGAAATTCAATGCAAATCGGAAGCAGAACGATTCCGAAGCCTCTTCATCAGATATGAAAATTTTCATAAATAAATTCAGTTTTTCAAATGCAATCTCTGACCTGTGGCCAGAGATAAATGCGAAAAACATGGATAAAATTAATCCTGTGCTTTGCATTGACAAATCTGTAAGTTCAAAAATTCATTCTGGGTTGGCTGAGAAATCATCTGAAGACAAATTTGAGAAGACTGATAACCAGATTAAAGATGTCTCTAAAAGCATTAGTGACAGTTTAATGAGAGATAGAGAAGAAGAGCCAAAAGAAAGTTTTTTAAATGCTTGGAAGAAAACTCAACATATCAAGCTCAATTATGATATGAATTCTACCTCTGTTTCGGAAGATGGAATTGCAGTTATTATGAATCCTGATTGTGTTGATGCTAATTCTCACACTCTAAGGAACTCTTTGGTTATCAAGGTACTTGGAAGCAACATCCCTTTTCTTGTTTGTAGTAGAGAACTCTGGAAACAATGGTCAAAATATGGTAGTTTTCATCTCACTACCTTGGGTAAAAATTGGATTCTTTGCTCCTTTACAAATCTTGAAGCTGTAGAAGAAATCATGGAAGGAGGTCCATGGTTTATTGGAGAAAACATAATTGGATTGGATAAATGGTCCCCTACATTTAATCCTGAATCTCTAAAAGGCCTGTCAGCACCTATATGGATTCGAATGCCTTGTTTTCCATTATAATGCTGGGATGAACAAAATATATGTAGAATTGCTTCTATGATCGGAAAACCTCTTTATCTTGATGGTAACTCATTCAAGTGGGGTAAAAGGGAATATGCAAGAGTCTGTGTTTGCATAGACTTGGATAAAAAACTTCCAAGAGGAGTTTGGATTGAAAGCAAACATGGAAGATCATTCCAAAATGTGGAATATGAGAAGATATCTTCCCTTTGCTATCACTGTGGAAGAATTGGGCATCTCAAAAATAAATGTCCTCTGATTATGCCAATTACAAAAAATGCTACCTATACAAATGTCAAAGAAGGAAAAGCTCTTGATAAAGAAATTTCTAATGATAATGATGAATTAGGTCCATGGATTCAAGTAAAATTTTGGAAGAACAAACAGTTTGACAAAACTGTTAAAAATCCTGTACCAATCTCTGAATCAAGAAATAAGCATTCAACAATTTGGAGACCAGTCAAAAATAAAAATGTTCCAGAATTTCCTGTTAATAGCATGGAAGAAGGAGAAATCATTGAAGAACTAAACAATGCTACTGTAGCTGATCAATTTCTTGATAAACAAGGTATTTCTTGTATTAATTCTGAAATTTGTTTACAAAATAATTTCAGTGCTCTTGAAAAAACTTTGGAAGAAACCAGTATGGATGAAATCATGGGAAATACTAGAGATGAAGCTCACATTCAAACTGAAATCTTGTTACCAAACAATATTCAATCCAAATCTCTGGAATTCTCCAACAAACAATTCTTGTCTTCAACAATGAATTCTATTCCTGTAGAAGTTGAGGAAGCATTCATAACTACTTCAGGGAAAGTTAAGCTATCCAAAGAAGTTAGAGATTTGGGGCCTATTGATAATCTCATCAAGAGTAAAAGAAGAGTAAATAAAAATAAGAATAAGGGTGGGGATGCAAACCCACCTGTTGACCTCATTATTTGAGGTCAATTTCCTTGGAATCGACTCTAGCATCTAGGTCTTCGTAGCCTAGTGTAGACGTCACCCGTAGGATTTCCCTTAGGTGGATGCCCACTGACGTAGCATCGACTCGAACCTATCACTCAAATCAAATCAAATTCGCCTCGACTCATTCAAATTCAAATCATTATAATTGAGATAAAAATTAGTATTTTGAAATTATTTTTGTTTTAAAATTAACTCAAAATATGTATTTTAATTATCAATTATTTTTAAATTAATACCTAAATCATTCTTAAACTTTTGAATTACAAATCAACTTTTGATTTCATCTTTAAATCTTGATTAATCTGAACCATTTGTTTGAAGTGGAATAGAAATAAGTGTAAGATTTAGATGCAATTAGAGTCGGTTTAAACCAAGACCCATGATCTCTCTTCCTGTTATTTTAGACAAAACTACACGATCTCCCATTACTCATTCGCATACAGAGAACTAAACACCCAGTTCGAAACTCCTGCTCATACACACAAAACCTCTCAGAGAGTCTCTTTCCTGCATAAGAAAATAGCCCCTCTCTCTCTCTCCATCCCACGATCAGCCCATCTCCCTCTTAATTAAAACGAAACTGCCTCCCTCTCCTATTCACACAGAATGAAACTACCGACCCATGCTCTCAGTTCACAGAGCAGAACCGCTCCCTCTCCCACTCTCTGATTTGCAAAACTGCTCCCGCTCCATCTTCAATTGATTGGCACAGAGCAGTTCACAAAAAAATCCAGTCCGTCCCGCCCACTGTCTAGATCGAACAATCCCATTCTCTCTCTCATTCGCAAGAGACAAAGCCTCCTGCTCGGTCTTCCTCCCTGTGCCGCAAGAAGCCAAGGAACGACCATCCCAGAGCATTTCACAAGGCTTTGTCTCCTTCATTTCGCAAAGAGCTTTAGGTGAAATTCCCGTTGATTTTGCTCTCAAGAAGCCAACCCGTTGCCTGCCGTTCGCAAGCTCCAGGCCATGCTTCTCTCTTGCCGATCTCAGACATGGATTCTTACCTTAGGTCGCCTCATCTGCTCTAACCAACGTTGGAAATCTTCTTAATCTTTGGGTAAGTCTCTTCTACATCTTCATCCATATTCTTCTTTGTTGATTAGGGAAGTGATTGCTATGAGAATTGATTATCTAAAAAAGAAATGCTAATGTTGATTTCTTACCTTAAGATTTTATTGCTATATCTTGAAGAAAAGAGTAGAGATTTTGCGTGTGAAATAATTTGAAATGGTAGAATAAATTTTCATCAATGATTTTCTTTCTTAAAAGAATCTTTCTCTTAGATAAAGATTATTTTCTGAATCAATAATAAATGCAAAATCTGTCATAAGGATATGATATTTTACTTTTGAGGATCTGTGCTATAAATAAGAGAATTCAACATATTTCATTTGATAGAAATTTGCATCAATTTATATGAACTATCATGGGTTTTCCTTTGCTTGATCGATTTCGATATTGGTGGGTTTTACCTATGTATATTGAGTTTTATCATTCCTTGGCATATGATTTTGTTTATTCTGAAATTGGAGAACATTTTTTTTTAACAATTGGAGGGGTGTATATCCTCAAATCTTTTATCCTTGCTATTTATTGTGGCTACTTTGGATTAGGATTGGTGTTTGATTTTTAATGTCATTCTTCATTGTATTATATTTGAGAAATTAGTTTTCTGAATTTTTGAAGATTGTTCCTATGCTACGAGATATTATTCTTTGCAAATCCTTGTATAAGCATTTCTTTTGTTTCGTGAATGAGCTTGTGGTTGTAAGTTGAGTTTGGTATGGAAGTATTTCAATGTTATAAGGTGTATGTTCGAGAACCAAGATTGGGGAAAAGTTGTTTGTATCAAGAAATAAAAGGTATGGTTTGAAAGGTAAAGAATTTTTTTTTTGATGATTGTGTATTTCAAAAGGTGGTTTGTTTATGTTTTGAAAAGGAAATCGAAAATATGGGCATTGAAATGTGAAAATGTTGGCTTTGAAAATTGAAAAATGTATTTAAAAAAGCATTTGTGTGGGAAAATGAAATATTTTGAAAGTAGTTTGTGATTAAAGAAAGTTGTGTTTTTGAAAAGTGAAAGTAAGATGTAGTGTGTGCTCTTTGAATAGTGAAGAGTGCATTATGGTGCTTTAAAAGGTGATTGTATAATGTTTGGAAGGCGAAAGGTGTTTGTTTTAAAAGTGAAATTTGTGTATATTTTGAAGAAGTAAAATTTTTGCATAAGAGAAGTAGGGTGTTGTGTGTATCTTTAGGAATGAGATGTAGAGTTTGTGCTTGTATTCAAAAGTGAGGTGTAAAGGTGAAGTTATATTTTGAATTGTGTAAAAATAGAGTTATTTAAATTTGTGTGATTTGGAAAAGTGAAAGGTGTATATTTTAAAAGGTGATTTATAAATGTGAGTGCTAAGAGAGAAGTGTATATTTAAAAATTGAAGATGTATGGTTTTGAAGAGAAAGAGAGAGAGGGTGTGTTTGTGTTGTTTGGTTTGGGTAAATAATAAAAGGAAGTAGAACTCTCTTTCCCTCTCTCTACTTCTCTCTCTTTTTACTTCATCTTTGTTGTTGTTTTATGGTGAATGTTGAAAAGGTATACAATATGAATTCAAAAATGAAATGTTCAAAAGCAAAGTTAAAAAAGCCAGTGCTCAAGCCCGAAGAAAGGTATGTCTTTATTTTTAGTAAATCTCAATTATTTCATTATTATCTATTAAATGAACTTTCTAATCCCTGTTTTCCTTGTTTTCTTTTCTTTATTGACATAAATTGCGAGGAATGGTACCGGTTGAGGGAACAAAAGGACAGGGAGCTAATGACGTCAGTCGCCTCCATCCAACCGGGTAGAGGTGCTACGGGCAAAAGCACCAGGTCATAGCCCCCGACGACTGTGAGTATTCTAAAACTTAGAAAACCTTTAGGGGCCCCCTTGATGTTGTTTCTGTGAACCCTTCCTTTAGGTTCTTGTAGCAACTTCAATTTTATTAGGATTACTTTTGTTTTATTTTAGATCCTTAAACCTTTACACGTACGCAAAGTCCTAAGGGTTAGTAATAACAAAATTTTTTATCCTATAGAACAGTAGTGATACTTAAGGACAAAAATTATGGACTGAGTCTTAGAAAATCTAGGCTTAGGATGCATGAAAACTTTAGGATAGAAACTTATTGGTGGGAAAAAAAATTTTGTCACCACGCAGATTTTGATTTCTCCTATTTTTATAATCGAATACTGCATTAAGAATAAAGTACAATCTCGAGAGACTGACACAATATTCTATAATGGATTCAATATCAAAATAGGGTTTTAAAATTTGATATTTCTATAATCAAACACAATTTAAAGAATAGCATATTATTTCGAAAAATAAATATGAAATTCTTAAGAATGTGTTTAAAAATAGAAATAAGCTTTTTGAAAAATTTATTCATTCTTTTATTTAGATATAACAAAGAGAATATTATATCATCTTGAAAGATGAATATAACATTCTTCAAGACATCCAAAATCAAGAATGAATTTTATAAAATTCATCATTTCTAAAATTAAATATAACAAGCAATAAATTATATTGCCTGAAAAGACAATAATAACATACTACGAGCATATTTAAGATTAGAAATGAAGTTTTTTAAAGATATCTGCATTCCCAAAGATTCTTCCCTTGTTTTATATGAATAAAACAAGGTTTATTTTAGTCTGGAGTTCTCAAATCCCTATAGGAGCAAGCTCCTATAGTTAATTACATCCTAGGAGGAATGCTCCTAAGAAAACTCTCGATTAAAGCAATGATTTCATACCCTTTTGACTACAAAGTAGAAGACAAGGAATAGAAGTAAAGATTTTCCAAGGAGAAAGCTCAATGTTGAACATTTATTAGCGAGTCAAAGGAGGAAAAGTAGGAGGAGCCGGATTCTGAGAAGCTCAGAGGCAACCTCAGTCTATCCTATGTTGGGCTTTACATTTTAAGAGAGAAATTTTATGTTTAAATTGACATTTTATTAGAAAGTTGGGATTATATTCCCGGAGGGCGAGGACTTAAGATCTAAAAAGAATCTGCCTCAGAACCAAAATCTAATTTGGGTACTACAACGTAGTGACCCGAACCTAACTAATGAAGTGCAAATCTGGACTTACCCCGGCCTGGATTGGGGAGCCAGCTAACCACCTAGGCGCTTTAAAACCATGTGTCCAGTCTCTTATGAAAGATGGGTAGAGATGTTGTTTAAGTTTTAAGGAATTTGAGGCCGACATCTAAGACAATTCCTAATTAGCCCCTCAACTTATGTAGGGTGATAAATGTCTAGAAATGCAATTAATATTTTAGACTCTTTTTAGTTTGTATCTAATGCAATGCATGCTAATTGACTCGAATGCATAAAATGATAGTGAAGCAGTTTAAAAATTTAGGCTTAGAAAATAGATTTTTCTCTAGAGATTGCACAACTTCCCCTTGACAGAACTGCACCCTCATAGGTCAAGTGGTCTGCCAGAACCCGCAGGCGGGGAGGTGCCTAACAAGGAAGAGAATGTATTAATATGCTTATGCTGACTCTCGGCGGTCCCGAGCTTACTTCTTAGATCGTTAGAGTTACTATGTGAGCCTAAAAATTTTTATTTAAAATTACAAGTAGAAGAATTTTAAGCGTACCCTTACGAAAAAAATCTCTCCGTTTCGAATCCAGGCTAAAACAAAACACGGCATGCAAGGTCCTAAAAACATCTACTGCACAAACAATGTAAACAATCAATTTTAATAATCCAAATATAATGTCCAATGTCCAATGTCCATATTACACCCAGTATTTGCAGAAAAGTAAAGTGGCCGGGCACCACTGACAACAAACCCGAATTTTAATCCTAAGAATGACGCAAGTGATTTTTGAAATGGGATATACTGTTCCTTAAATCTTCATTTCTTCATCTTCTTTCTTCAATATTCTTGTTCTGTCTTTTCTTCTTCTACGAACTTCTCGGGTCCGTCGGGTTCTGGATATCCAAATGAAAAGAAACTCATCCCTAAGAGGGGTATTTTCTTTTCTATTTGGATATTGAATCATCCTAATTTGACTTTCCAAATAAAAGAGAATAATCCTTTAAGGTATATTCTCCTATCTTTGGATTCCAAATTGGATGTAATATCCCACTTTCAAAAAAAATCACTTTCACATTTTATAAACACATTTACATTACATTACATTTCACAGAAAAAGAAAGAAAATCTAGACCACCTGCAGGGTTATCCTAAGCAATTTATAACAAAAATCATCCCACGCAGTTATATATATATGCAATTGAATTTAAATTATTAAGCCACACTTGGCCACACTCTTCTTTATTTGGGGCTAAGCAGCTGAAGCACCTGTAGCATTTATTTATTATTAATTAATTAGCCCCCTTTTTCTACCCTGCATGAGTGTGGCCATTTGCAGAAAATCATATTAACAATCCAGATCGCTCCTAGCCTATGGGTAATCTAATCGTCAATCAAACCAACACAGAGTGCAGTAAAAATAAATAAACAAACACACCAACATTTTACAACCAGCATGCAATAAAACTCGAGAAAAAGCCCGTCACAGTGCAGTAAGGAAATAAACACCGGCCTAACCTAAAACTAGAGTCGGTTGTCCTAACAAACAAATCTAAGTGTGTGCAGTAGGCTGTGAGGTTTTGAAATGTCCTAAGTCAATTATTGGCTAAAGCTTTCTAATTGATTGAATACTAATTTAAAGATATTTACTAATTCTAAAGTGAGATGTCACTAAAATTTTTTTTATGTTATAAGTTTCTATCCTAAAGTGTGCATGCTTCCTAAGTCTAGATTTTTTAAGACCTGGTCCTTAATTTTTGTCCTTAAGTGTCACTAATGTTGTATGGGATAAAATTTGTTATTACTAACCCTTGGGACTTTGAGCGTGTGTAAAAGGGGTTTAAGGATCTAAAAGCAAATAAAAGTAAACCTAATAAAATTGAAGTTACTACAAGGACCTAAAAGGGAAGGGTTAACGCACACCATATCAAGGGGCCCCTAAAGGTTTTCTAAGTTTAGAAATACTCACAATCACCGGGGGCTACGACCCGGTGGTTCCGCCCGTAGCACCTCTACCCGGTTGGATAGAGGCGACTGACGCCTTTAGCTCCTTGTCCTTTTGTTCCCTCGACCGGTACCATTCCTCGCAGTTCATGCAAATAAAGAAGAGAAAATAGAGAATTAGAAAGCACATTTAATAATTAAAAAATGTAATAATTGAAATTTACTGAAAATAAAGACGTACCTTTCTTCGGGCTTGAACACTGGCTTTGTTGCTTGACTTCTGAAACCTTTCCTTTTTGATAGCATATTATACTTTTCCAACATTTATCTCGAGGCAACAAGAAAAGGGAAAAAGAAGAAAAGAGAAAAAGAGATAGAGAAAAATATAGCTTTCTTTAAAACTTCTAATTTTCCAAACATATAATTTCACTCTTCCAAAACTCGCACAAATTCCACCTTTTAAAGCACACAAGTTTACTTTTCAAAATCACACACTTATACTTTACTTTTTTACATACACCTTTAACCTTTCAAAACACACACTACTCTTTTAACATAAGCATTTTTCAAAAAAAAAAAAAAACATTTCAATTTCCACACAAATATTTCTCAAAAAAAAAACATTTTTCTTTTCAATACAATTCTTAAAACATTTCTCCTTTAAACTCACTACACACTCTTTTACACTTTTCAAAACATACAATCCACTTTTCAAATTTGAAACACTTTACTTTTCACCTTTCTAGCACAATACCTTTCTAACATACACTTCTACATTTAAAACATACAATCTCCATTTCTCACTTTTCACAAACCTCAAATTCCATTCTTCAAAACACACATTTTTCACTTTTACCGACATCTTAATCTTTCAAAATATATACACTTTCCAATGCACACTCCACAAATACAAATATGTTACTCTTTCAAATTCACACAAAATGCTTTTAATATATACTTCCACCTTTAGACTATACAAACTTCACTTACTAATGATTATTCAAAGCATTCACTCTCCAACACCCTTCAAAACATACACTTCTATCTTTCAACCTTTATACATCTCAATCTTTTAAAATCCATACATTTCCTAGTATACAATTTTCAAAATATCTCACTTCCCAAATACATTTATACCTTTCAAAAACACACTTCACTTTTCTACAATATAAAATTTTCATCTCTCCGAAATAAATAAAATTCTCATTATTAAAAATTTCTTATAATTGACCTTTCAAAGTAGCATACATCTCTCTCATAACACAAGTACTTTTAGAAAATGAACATTTCACTTTTCCTATATACGATTTCATATTTCCAAAGTATAACATAAAATATTTCAAATTACCTTCCATAAGTTTTATCATAAAAAGGCTACAAATGCATATGCTAAAGTTTTAAAAATGACTATAAGTTCTCTTCCAAAACTCAAAGAGAATTACCCAAGATAAAGCATGTAGCATTGTGTTGAATCAAATACAAATATCTATGATTATGATTCACTGAACTTACATTTGCTCTTAACATTAAAGCTTAACAGAAAATTTGAGTTTATTCAATCATCAAGATACTTTTACAATGCCATCAAAGAGATAAGAAAACAAGCTAATTATCAGTGAAACCGAAATAAGTAAACTTAAGAAAATCTTTCAGATTTTATGAGAACCAAAAATATTATGAACAAACATTTAAAATTCTACCCTTGATGATTTCTTTGTTATTCTATCAATTAAAAAGAAAATAGTTAAGAGAAAAGAACAATGCAATTATCTCAAACTTATAATCTAAGAAAATTTTTGTTTTGAGTTAAGAAAATAAAATCCGATCTAAGAGGAGATGAGAAAAATGATGAAGAAGAGAAAAGTAAAGTAGGAAGAACAAGAAGTAATATACCTGAATTCAATTGAAGCAAGAGGGGATCGTAGGTTGGACTTCGGCTATGGCTGAAAGCGACGGCGTCGGAGGTCGGAGAGGAAGAATGGCTCAAACCTGGGCTAGCCGTGCGAAACAGAGGGAAACGGCTTGGCCTGGAGGATTTCCTGGGCTTCGTGTAGGCTGGAATAGGAGAGGAGGCGGGCTGGAGATTTCTTATACGGTCCAAAGAGAGAGCGACGGCCGAATGGCAGAGCCAATGGGCTTGGCTTCCTTGGAGTTATGCGAACCAGAGAGACGAGCGGTGGCCTGGAGGCGTGCGGCCTTCTTGCGACACAAGGAGGCGATGGGCTGGCGGCTTCTTGTGCGAACTCTAGAGGGAGTCGGAGCAGTTCGCGAAATCAGAGAGCATGAGGGGGCTGGGCGGTTCGCGAATCAGAAGGGAGAGAGAGCGGTTCTGCCTGGGGTTTTTCAAAATGAGAGGGGCTGGGTAGTTTTTTGTGAACTGGAGAGGAGATGGGGTCTTCATGCGAACTGCTGATGACGGTTCTCCCTATGGGTTTTCCGAAATTAAAAAAAAAATGAGATCATGGGATGGGATGGGGAACTGATTTGAACCGATTTTAATCAAACCTAAAAAAAAAGTTTATTTAAAAATGATTTTTAATTTATGATTTTATTCTCTCTAATCAATGGTTGTGATTAATCCATATTTTAAAAGATATTTAAGTAATGATTTTGGGTTTGATTAAAATTAAAGTAGGCTTTACTAGATATAATTTGGGGCTTGATTTGAGAGTGATCTAAGGGTTGATTAGAGTCACCTACATTAAATAGAACTCGAATTAAGTTGATTAAATTTGATATTGTTTAGATTTATATCGAAGAGCTTTGATTGATGGAGATTTAATCCAATTAGGTTAGATTAGTGTGGAATTTCATGAATTTAATCCTTATTAATTTAAAATGAGTTTGATTCGATTGATTCAATTCAATTAATGACGATTTAAATTTTAGAGGTTTCGAGATGAATTGATTTGGGTAAGTTGAACTCATGTCAATCTAAATAAACTACATCCGATTATGTTGACCTCATTTTTGTATGAGGTCACTAAGACCCTTCCAGAAGCCAGATTTAATCCTAGACCCTAGGATCCACTCTAGACCTTAGGATCCTTCTAGATCCAAGACCTGAGAGCCTATTCTAGAGCCCAGGATCCCTTTAAATCCTAGATCTTAGAACTCTCCTAAATCTTAGGATCACTCCAAATCAACCTCCACCTTTGATCAACCTCAATTTTAAATCAATTCCTATATTTAATCCACTCCAATTTTAATTTGATTCCTACCTGTAACCAATTTGAATCTCAAACTCCATCCAATTCAAGTCCAAATTAATTTAAACTTCAAGTCAAATCCAAATCCAGAAGTCTAAACTCAAATTCAAGCCTTTAAGGCCCTGTCTTAAACACCCTTTTCAGAGATTTTTTTCAAACATCTCAAAACCCAGTCAAATGGCCTCTGATTCAGGGTCTATCACTTGCAAAGTGATAAGACATGTCTCTAAAGGCTACCCTCCAATTTTGAGCTCATTCTGAGGTCTCTAACCCCAGAATCTGAATTAAAATTCAAAGGCTGTAAAACCTTCAAATATTTACAACCTATGCCACTGAGCATAACCCTTTTGAGATTTTGACCTTGGAACCCTTATCCAAGCCTCCAATCACTTCCAGACCTTTGAATTTAACCCATTGAGCAGTAAACTGCATTTTTCAGACCCACTTTTGACCATAGTTGACCAATAGGTCAAAATTGACCAAAATACCCCTATGGGGCTCAAATGGGGATTTCAAACCAAATGAGCTCCAAATGGGATGAAACCACCTTTGACAAATTTCAAATGTCATTTCAAATCTTTTGAACCCATTTCCAACCCTTGAGTCAACCTGGTTGACCAAGTCAACTGGTTTGACCCAAGAGGCCCTTTAAGGGTCCAAACATGTGTTTTGACCCAAATGACCTCTCTAAGTCACCCAACCACTTCCATTAACCTTAAAATATCATTTCAAACCTGTTGAGCCCAAACCCAGACCCTGGGTCAACCTGGTTGACCAAGTCAACCCAGGTTGACCAAACAAGCCCTTAAGGGATCAAATGGTGATTTTGACCAAATTGACCCCTCCAAACCCTGGGACCACATCCAATAGACTCAGGATGACATTCTGAATTTGTTGAACCCATTTCTAGCCCTTGAACCCAACTGGTTGACCAAGTCAACCAGTTTTGGCCTAGAAGCCCATTAAAGGCCCATTAAGCCTTCTTAATCTATTTGACATACATGGCTCTTGGAACCACCCTCCAATCCACCTAATCAACTCATTTGAATCACCTAATTGAAAATTTCATAACCCTTGATGGAGTTGACTGGTCAACCAGTCAACCCAAAGCTTAAGGGACCATTTGTGTGGTCAAACCCTTTAACCCATTGGACCTAGCTCAAGCCACACCCATCCAGCCACTTGGAGAGACTCCATGACCTGCTTGGATGCCACATCAGCCCCATTGACCAGTTGACTGGTCAACTTGGTCAAACCCTAGCTTAAACCTCTTCTAGAAGGCCTTATCACATGCTAAGCCCTTTTCCTTGATTTAAGCTGCTTTAGGCCGACCCCTTAATGTCCTAAAGCTCACTTGGAGCTCTCCTAACCAGGCTCAGGGCCTGGTTTAGCCTTAAATGGCAATGTCCCCTCCACCCATCCCAAAGCCGCCCAATAGGGTTGAGGCGTGCCCAGCCTTTGGGTCAGCCTTCAGGCTGTCCCAGGGACACTTGGCAACATCCAAGGACCTGGTGAGTCAATCCCAGCCATCCGTTTGGCCTGGGGGCGTTTGAATAGGGGAAAAAGGGCTTAATGACACACATTCTAACCCTAATCATCTCTCACTACTCAAGCCCTCTCAAGCCCTGCCCCCAGTTCGTTTTGAATCTCCAGAGCTTCCTCTACCTCCCCACTACAAAATCCAAGTGGTTGCACGTCACCGGCGGCGAGTTCTCCGGCGAACCCACCACCTAGACCATCCCAAGCCTATAGCAGCCGATCCAGACGCGTTCGAGCTTGGATTTTCGCTGGGAATCTTCACTTGGACAATCTACAAGCTCAACCATTCAGAAATTTCGAAGATCTAACGGTATAACTCCCTAAAACCCTAGATCTAGTTCACATTAGTTAGATCTAAATAGCTTTATGCTTTTAGGGTTTTAGTTAAAACGAATTATTCCCCACGATTTCTGTTCATGTCTTGAATCTACATTTAAAATTTCAATTGAAATGATTGATCCGATCGAGAGAACGAGGCGAAATACGTTCTCTAGGGCGTCACTCACGGTTTCCGTTGAGTGTACGTTTTTTGGACCGTTGATCGTTCGATCAACGGTCCAGATCTAGCCCTTCCGCAGTCTGATCCGACCGCGCATTCGATCTCTCGTTCGATCAGCCGTCCAGCGAGATCAAGGCCGTCCATTCGGAATAGCGGGATCGAAGCTCCGCCGTCTGATCTTCTCCTAGTGAGATCAAACCGCGGGATCTGATCTCAGCCGTTAGATCGAACCCGCGGTTAATCCAACGGCTGTCAAGGGCCGCTGACGTGGTTAAGTGGAAACCGTGTGAAGCGGCCAGCGGCCGACGCGTGTCCCCGCCGTCACGCGGTTTCGATCCCGCCAATCCCAGCGCGCCGCGTGTCTGACCGCCGCCATTTGATTAAAAAAATTATGTTTTAATTGATTTTAATTACAGAAACTTTGAAAAATTGTAGTAAATTAAATACTGAACCAAAAAATGAGTATAATAGCTCATTTTGTTCAGTTTTTCATCCTCTATTTTCTAAAATTATTTTTAAATAAAAGTATTGTATATTTTAAAATTAATTTCTATAATATGTTTTTTTATGTTTATTTTATATTTAAATAAGTAAAACCTTGTTAAGTCCAAAATTTGGTTTGAATTATTTCAGACTTGTTTTTTGATCTCCAGTAATTTTCTCAGATTTATTTGACCTATATTTTAATAGTTATTAAGACTTGAAGTGTAAAGGTATTTTAAAATTAAAGTAATTAGCTTGTATTGCATTCAAATATTCATTTGAAATTTTAAATGGAGCTTTATTGTGTTTACATGAATTCAATGGGGAATGGTGGTTAATCAGTGGATAATTAATTTTATAATTATTCATTGATTAATTCTTTAATTAATTAAGATTTAACTTGATTTGCATGCTTAAGGTGCACACACCACTTAGTCTAAGGCTCTCCTAGATTTAGGCTTTGAATGTGTTTATGTGGTTCATGCATGCCTTGTGTATTGAGTATGAGGGTTAGTTCAAACATTGATTCAAGCCCATCAAAATTAGTGACATATTTAAGGACAATAATTAAGGACTCATGTATAGAAAACTTAGAAAAATTTCCATAGATAGGATTCACTTTCCCTTGAGTTGAAACTTTGAACATTTGAACTTAGTGACACCTTCAACCCCTAGAGAAATTCTCATTGATTTTTGAGGTCATTAGGTCCCCTAATTAATTTTCTAAGTCTTAAACCCTTAATTAAGCCTTTAAAACTTCTAAAAATTGTAATAAATCCAATTTAAATCCAAAAATTACATATAAACCCTCAAACTGACCAGAATTCAGTCCTTAATCTATGATAATTGAAAGCCCTTTGATTTGACAGCAATTTAAACCCTAATTTAATTTTAAGTGAAAATCAATGTTTAATTAAGATAATTAATTAATAATAATTAAAAAATCAAAAAAAATCTCCCAAACACTTGGGAATCTCTCCTTAGGTTATTCCTGACCTTTGGAGGTGTTTTCAAGAGATTGGGAATTTGTTTGAAGCAAAATCACAAAAGGGGCCCTCTAATTAAGAAATTCCTAAAATTCATTAAAATGCCCAAACTTCGATAATTCATAACTAATTCTAGAAAAATCCAAATCACCCAAACTCACTTGCATTCAACTCATAGTAATGTCTAGTATTTATTAAAAATATTAAATTCCAGAAATTTGCAATATTTTAAAAAGTCAACAAATCGGTCAACTTTAAGTCAAAACTAGTTCAAAACTTCAAACCTTTGTAATAAAATGCAGAAAAATCCGATTTCAACGTACTTACCTTCTAACTGATCGTAGTAAGGTCTAGTATTTTAATAAAATACAAACGTTCCACAAAATACCTTTAATCAAAAAGTCAATTTTCAACCCCTTAATTAAATCATTAAAATATTCAAAATTCTTAAAAAACTCATAATCATTCTAAAACTCATAAAATATTGGTTTAATGTGTAAAACACTTAACAAATCCTTTAAAACACAACAACCATCCTAAAGATGAAGTTTATTGGCTGGACTACTCCGGGCTGCGGGGCTAAGTGTCCTAAGGAGGCTGGTTCCTCGAGCCTGGTGGCACAACGCCACGAATGGATTCTAAGGGGTGTTAAATCTTAAAATAGATTAATCTTTAATTATTTAACATTTTAAAAATCTCTAA